>BQNB010193719.1:0-11513 GCA_026074375.1 Tanacetum coccineum
CTACCCAAGTCATGAGTTTTAGGATCCCCACCCTTAGACTCAACATCGGATTCATCGTCATTTGATTCTTCCAAAAAATCTAGAACCCAACCTGGAACCTCTTTAGCATGAATCCAAAAAACTTACGTTAAGGGTTATCGATCCGATGATGATATGAGTGTTTTTATGAATTACTACGTATTATGATTTCTATTTATACACTTTGCATGCTTCTATGTCGGTCGGTTGTTAGTCGGCTAAAAACAAACAATATAGTCCCTCAACTTTTTTACTTTTTTCTTTACTCTACTATATATCTTTCCCTCCATCTTTTCTTTTTAAAAAAACCAACTAGCTATGATGCTCGTGCATTTTTACTAAACTGTTTTGTTTACCTATATATGATATATGTAAATCGTTACAAAAATACGGGCTGGGATGGTTGTGTTGAACGGTACGTAATGACCCGAATACATGATTGAGATCAACAAGATCATATAACACTTAAACAAACCATATAACACTATGTGTGAGACATTATTTGCTCAAGTGTGTGAACTTGTGTAGTTTGTGTGCGATCCCTACCAAAGGCATGTAGGGTTTATAGTTAAACTCCTAGGAGATGATCAACGACTTTGTGTTGATCATCTAAGGAGCATACAAGAGACTGCTTTGTTTGTAGACAATTATTTCGTATTGAAAAATATCTTTCATTCTTCAAGCAAAATGTCATGCATTAATATTTTTCTAGCTCTGTTATAATTAGTAGAAAAAATTACACGTTCCGTCCCTATGGTTTATACAAAATAACATGTATAATCCCTATTTCATTTTAAGTAGGCCAATCGTCCCTAGTTTTGAAAGTTGTAACCCCGACACTCCCTATTTTGGATGGCTGTTAACTTTTTTCGTTAAAAGTCTGAAATTAATGAGGGTATTTTTGTCTTTTCTTTTTATCATTTTTAATACGAGGCATGCAGACCGGTGCGTTTCACAAGGGTTGTATCTAATTGTTGATTGCGTAATGGTTTTGTGAACTGTGAAATGTTGATGTCTAAAACTTATGTTTTTTTTACAACCAATATTTCCTCCTAAAACATATTAAGATAAAAATAAGTGATAGTTTATTTAAGTGGATAAATTTGTTTACGGATTCTTAAAATGTTTCTTACACCAAAGAGCTTAAAAGCAATAAAATGGCTTTTTATAAATATAGTGTATGCATGGTTTGTAAGAGTTCTCATCTATAAAGGTTTATTAAGAGTTTAAACGCAAGATCGATTATTGCATTTGGTTTGCTTTTTGGTTTTTTACTCCCTCGGAACACCTATCGTTTAAACGGGAATGAATAAGGTTTATAAGAAAATTGTTTACTTATGATGAATAAAATTAATAATTTGCAACTTTATATATTTTATCTTTAAATGTTTTCTATATCATAAAATATTTATTTAATGGGTGATGTTAGGGGTACAACTACAAGCTTATTTAATTGATCTAATAAATAATACACTTTTAACGTGTTGTAGCACCTGAATTGAAAAGATCAATCATCAACCAATATGGTACAAGCGCAAAAACAATTGTCTCTTCTCTATTACATATATTTATTTACTATTCAAAGTTCCACCTATTATAATCTTAAAAAAAACCCCGAGCTAGATCTATTCTTGCAAAACATCTTTTATACTAATATCTTTTACTCATTTCTTTCTTTAAAATATAAAAGTATGTTCTCCCTTTTTATCATTCTTACGTTCTTTAAAATATATATATATATATATATATATATATATATATATATATATATATAATACACACACCCAACTTATATATTCTCTCTACCAGGCCACTTACTCATCACTGCAACCACCTACTCTAAAACGGCACACCACTTTTGCCATCAACATTTCCGTCGTCTTCCGAGGTCGCCACATTTTTTTAGGTTGTTTCGGTAGGCTTGGTGGTTTTTTGATGATGATTTCGGCTAGCTTTTATGGCTTTAAGTAGTTAGATCTTTCAGAATTGGTGTTATGATCTTTAGATCTTTAAAGATCTAGTATTTTTTTTGTGAATCAATTGGTTTGGTTTTGATTTCGATGGGCTAAGTGGTCCTGATTTAATGGTCACAGTTTTGGTTGGTTTTGTTGGTTCGGTGGTTTAATGTGTTTTCGGTGCTTATGTGAAACAAATGGTGAAGATAACATGTAGGTTTTTTGTTTGTGTAGTTTCTTTGAACCATCGATGTGAACTCTGACGTGAAAGTGGTGGTGGTTATGGTATCGGTTAATGTGTTTGGTTGGTGGTGTCGTGATAGTTGCTTATGGTTGTGGTTAGTGTTATGGCTTTCAACGGGTTATACATATGATGGCTAACCATTTTTGAGGATATAAAGAAGAAAAAATGTTTAATGGATGGTGGTAGATGCGTACGGTTGTGCGGGTGGTGGCTGTGATTTTGGCCGGTTTATATAGGTATGGATTAGGTTAATTGAAGATGGTTTGTCTTCTTGAAACTCCTACAACTCTTCAACTTTTTTAAAACCGTAAAACACTTCATCTTCTTCATCATGTGGATTGTATGCAACAGGATTTTGTACCTATGGCTATGTGGGTAACACAAATACTGTAGAATGGGAGTGCATGCCTTTAATGGATACATCCCCATTAAATTAAGGGGCTGTATCTTTTAGTATAATAGATTAAACCCACCCACCCCCATTCAACATTTACCGAACCACTTCAAAACAAACCACATGTGTTTTTTTTACTATTTTTTCTTAATATTTTCTATCAAATCAAAACTCATCATCTTCATATTCAATTCATCAAATACAAAAATATAAAAAAATGACAAAAACCCAATTTTATAAACTCACAAACAAAATCTACACTTGTGTGTCATCTTCAACCTATAATTTACAAACTTAAACTCACCATAATCATAAATAACAACAACAACAAAATCAACCATTTTGTGTTCTTCTTCAACCCACAACTATGACATACCTCATCTTCAACATCATCTTATTTAGCCACCGCTGCCCCATCACGGCCTCTATGAGCCAACATCGCCTCTAGCAGTCATTGTCGTCCCTAGCACCCACTGTCGCCCCACCTCAGTCCCTGACAGTCATTTCCATCCCATCACCTCCACCAACACCATACCTACCACCAAACACTCACTAAACACCATACCTGCCACCTAACAACCCGTATCCGCCGCCACCAACACAATACCTACCACCAAACAGTCACTAAACACTATACCCGCCATCTAACAACCCACATCCGTCGCCACCTAACACCTATCATCACTTTCAAGATCTCATAAGATTGACAACTGCTTGTTTTTAAATTAAAAATTAAAAAAAAATGAGACCCATCTTGTATCTAAATCATCTTGGATCTAATTTTGGTGGTTGTGATTCAATATGAAAAAAATGCTTGTTCAAGGGTGGTTATAAGAGTGAAATGCTGTTTGTGTTTTGGTGTTTAATATGATTTTTATTTACTTAGTTTTTTAATATATTTTTATTTTTTTTGTTCTTGCTAGCATTTTAAATTTGAGATGTGGTTTATATTGTTTATTTTTTAAAAATTACTTGAAAAAATTAAAGATGTGATGAAGATTATATAGGGGTTGTAAAATTATTGGTGGGGTGGGTAGACTAATTAATCAACTAGCAAGGGATTATATGAATGGAATGGAAAAGATAAAAATACCCTTTTTATTGTTAGACTTAACAAAAAAAGTTAACGATCATCTAAAATAGGGACTGTCGGGGTTACAACTTTCAAAATAAAGGACGATTGGTACTTAAAATGAAAAAAGGACTAAACTTGTATTTGGTATAAACCATAGAGACGAAACATGTAATTTTTTCTAATTAGTATTTAGATGAATACTTTTCATTAATACTTTAAAGTTAATACTTGATGACGTACACAAGATATTAGTAATCACTATAATCCAAGTTGGATTACATGAATTTGTTTTTTTTTCTAGGGTGGATTGCATATATAACCTTGCAACTGAAATTGCATATGTATAACCAACCCAAACATCAAATTGCATATATATCCTTTCTAAACTTTAAAATTATCATATATACCTAAATACTTATTTTATGTATATATATTCTAAAACACAAAACACATGATTAATATTATTTTATTATAAAATAACTATTATACCCTTTTTATTATAATTTCATGAGTTAATTACATAAATGGTCGTTACGGTTTGTCGGATTTTATGGGTTTAGCCACACATGAGCCTTACATTCCAATGCCCCACCCAAAGTGATAAGAGTATTCTTTTTACCACCCATTCTAAGAACAAAGGCATATACAAACGGTGGCTGCATCAGGCCATTTGTCAAGGTCCGTGTGGATGCAACCCACTGCCAGCTGATGGTTGAAAGAATAGGATGACTCGGTGGGTGCTTGAACGCAGATGAGCGAGACCTTAGGGACAATCATGGAAAGATGAGTTGTGATAACGCTCAAATTATACATATTTCTTTATGAGTTATCTGTGCTTTTATGCATATAAATTGGTTAATAATAAGAACTTTTGGTACTTAATCGAATATATTTGCTATTGTAGGTTCTAAGTACGTGTCGTGGAAGAAAACGGAAGAGTACACGAAGAATTAAAGCTTAAACGAAGAAAGAACTCAAGTTGAATGCTTCTTGACACCTGTTCATTATTTTGGTGATAACTCGGTCATACGAACTCTGTTTAAGTTGGTTCAAGCGGCCATGCGAAGAGAATTCATTTATCTACAACTTAGAAGAAAAGCCATGAACTGAAAATGACCAGAAGTACACAGGTTTTACAAAGTGCGGCGTACTTTTTGTCTGGTCAGCATTATCATGAATTTGGCCCCAAAAGGGTCCATATACAACCCCAACTTGGTCCCCAAGTAATTTTTACCCTATAAATACCCCCCATATGTACTTAGAACGAATCATCCATCACATATAACACACACACATACTCTCTAAATCAATTAGGAGAGGAGGAAGGAGTGGTGAGGATCTTAGGATCCAATGATCCAGACACCCCTTCTCACCACCATGCTACCACCGCGAACAACCACTCTTCATCATGAATTTCATAAATCTAACACCATATCTAGACCACATATCATCCATTTCCATAATAAACATTTATCACTTTGATTCTTGGAGGATTCACGCCAAATTCTCTTAAGATCATCACAATAAACCTTGTTACCAAACACTCCATTTGGTGATATGTTGCAGATTTCCAGAAGTTACTTGGTGTATTCCGGGTTATCTCAGTAGCAATTGGTTGTTGGTTGATCATGGAATTGTTAGTTTTAGGTTGGTGGTTGTTGTAGTCCAAATATTGGTATTGTTACTTTGATCTCATATGTGAAACATTATATGATATTTGGATAATTTTGCTATGACTTATGATTATATATATGTTTATGAATTCGATGTTATCTTTACTTGGATCCTTGTTTATCCTTTGATTGATTGTTGCAACTATTATAGGTCGAAAGAGTTAGTTGTAATGGTTGATTTTGAGTCGCGAATCAATATCATACTTGTGAGAATTGTGTGGTAAATTGATAAACAACCCAAGTAAAATTACGTTTAAGACCCTTCCTTATGTTGACCGCCGGGTTGGGAGGAATTCATATATAAGCATATTTGATATAAATCATTCCTAATGCACTAGTGATGATGTAGTATATTGGCCGAAAGGATTCTATGCAATCATTGGTAGATATGCTTGTTATTATGATTACCCGTCATATATGACTTGTTTGCTTTGTTTATATAAAGTCTTGCTTTATCCCCATCTATTATGTTATGTGAATCACTCCTTGTTCCTTGTTTGCTTTACACACGTTTTAGCTATTTGATCCGTGACAATCATTTAGCTTTGTTACTTGATAAACATTCTGTGAATTGCTACAAATCCCGTGGATCGACCTGGACTTACCTAATACTATATTACACTCGAATAAGGTATACTTGCCTGAATGTTGTGTTTTTAGTCAATTAACCAATATTTCTAGTATTATAAATTTAAAGCTTGTAAAACATACATCAAGTTTTTGGCGCCGTTGTCGGGGATTTGTTTAGTTGTTTGCAGATTGTTTGCTTGTACTTGTGCATCTTACGTGTGTTTCGTGTTCTAAATCCCTTGAAATCTCTAAAAATCTATCTACTGTTGCTGCAAGTGCGCCGCACTTCTCATGAAGTGCGTCGTACTTCCTATGTTGCCGTTTGATATTTTGCAGGTTTACACACGAAGTACGCCGGTTTCACTCCAAAACCGCCATACTTGCTTGTGACCTTGTCCATCTCGTGACTGATTAAATTCAAACCAAAATTTAAAAACTCGCTTTACTATTTTCTGGCAAACTGAACAAAAAAATCATTTTTCTTCAGGTTGTACGCTGCACATATCGTTTGTGCGCCGGTTTTCCTGAAAACCCAGAAAGTACACCGTACTTACACGAAGTACGCCGCACTTTCTTCAAATTTTCACAAAAAGAATATGATTTCAAAACCAAAACCCAAACAAAACCCCCAAATTGCTAGTCTCAGTTATGTGATCATTTGAAATCATGTTTTATATGATTATATGCCTTGTAAATTTGTAAATGATGTGTCGTCGTGTAGGTGTTATTTTATGTTATCAAGTTTTACTATTTATATTTTGCCGACTTAACCTAAAAACAACACTTTAACGGGCAGTGTACCCGGTCAAGATGTAGCTTCGTTGGTAAGTAGGGTGTCGAACACTAAGAGTGAGAGTTAACCAATTATCCGATTAGTATTTATTCTATTCTAGATTAGTCTAATTACCGGTTAAACCTATGTTATATACGATTATCTAATGATAGGGGGGTTTTCATCCTGAGAGACTGGCACAGGTTTATGGTGACAATAAACAATTCAAAACACAAAATAGATTAAAGAAAATAACACAAAGCAAGAGAGCGGTACGAACCAAATATTAGAAAACTATATTAACCATATTAAATCCGATTAAATGCAGGTTTGATTAAATAGTGCAATGGCTTGCTTATCTCAAAGCGGCATATCATTCTTAAGACTTAGGCGGTACTTCTTCCTAAGACCTAGACACAAACAATCATGTCACGATTAATGCATCCGCATAAAACATCCTATAGTCTAATTATAATCTATCATAGGGAATTAAAGCAGTGGTGATCCTGTTAAAACCCTATCCCATTGGGACTTTACCCACTTATTGCTTGATGTTGAATCATACACCAGTAGTCCACCACCAAAATCAATCACAAATTAACTAAGAACAATACTGGTTGAACATTTATCGGGTCTCCTGCCGGTCCAACTAAGCTCAGAGTTAAAAGGTAAAAGACAAGGTGTCATTTGTGATCCTATTGGTCCGGGCATATAAAACACAACATGGAGAGCTATCCTGGCATCTAGGTTACTGGTTAGGTCTCCCTAGACCCAGTTGAATGATAGGTCGCATGTACAAGCACATAAACAAGTATAAGGCGATAAACATAATTAAACAACAACGATAAATTAAGCAAAGCCGAATTAAATCAAACCAAACATTATAATCTTCATTAAAATGGCTAATACCCGAGGGTATTAGCCCACAATCATTATCATTATTACAAACGTAATCAAACAATTAAGAAAATCAAACGATTAAGAAAGTAAGAATTACACGATGTCTTCTATGGGATTAGGTTTGATGCTCGACCTTGGCTTCTCTTCTTGGCCTTGGAAATTCGTCTTTATAAGTATAATATGTAGTGAATATGTTTTTGCACACTGAAACTTATTTTTAAGTCCAGTATTTATAGTATCTGAAAATGCCTGGATACGCCATATCGAGATAAGTGGATACGGCGTATAGGGTCAATTTACCTTGAAGTCCGCGATAAGATCAAATCAATTAGTATAATTACCCTCAATCATATTTAATGCGTATCTTTGACTGAGGTAACAGCTGTGTATACGGCGTATTGAGAAGCAGTATATACGCCATATAGGGAATTGATAAGAACGCGTTTCTTGTGATGAGCTGGCGCAGATACGCCATATCTTCCTTGCTGGATACGGCGTATTAATGCAGTTTTGGTGTTTTCTTCAAATATCTTCATTTAAGCTCCAGAATTGCGCCTTTTTGCTTCTTCTTCACAAGCGACTTCATAATTACTGCAATGTCAAACTTTAAGCAATTAAGTACCAATATCTTGCAATAATTAAACAAAAGTGGGTAAAACATATGGGATAAATGATAGGAAAATGTGACGTTATTTGATGACATTAAATATCCCCCCACTTGAATCCTACTTGTCCTCAAGTAGACTTTAGAAAGATTTCTGAAAATGTATCCGAACCGCGGTTAAGGACTTTTTCGATAAGCATTCTTTTCTTGTTCTAAATCACCTGTATAATACCAAGCTCCTCACGAAGTATGGAAATGAAAATCACTCAGATCACTTAACTAATCTAGGGTGTATCATTTTTGGTACGCTCATAAGCTTAGTCGTGATTAGCTTCGTATCATAGGCTTGGCAAGGATACACATCTCCACCTCTAAAGCTAAGGAGTAACAAGTCAAAAGGTAAATTGGGTATTTATTCAAAGGCTCGGGTTTTAATCATTCTCATTGAGATGAAGAATGATACAGGGTATGGATCTTTTGACTTTCACCAAAGGTTTATCGTCCAACAAAGCAGCTAAGACATGCATGCACACCCGAATCCACAAGATAGACACACACGCTCAATCATATCCTCATTCGAGTGGATCCTAAGGTTACTTATCAGGAAAGGGAAGTAAGATGGTTGTTAAATAAAAATCACAAAACAAATAGATTAAAGCCACAAATAAGGTGCGGTTGCTAGTAACTTTTCCCGACCGTCCCATGATGAAGACTCAAAAATATATACAAAACGTCTCGATCATAGACATGACAATGACAACCTAAGTTGACGTTCCCATAATGGTCAAATTCCCTTACATCCCTGAACTTTACATACTTTTACAAATAAGTGGTGATATCGGCCACTTTACAAAACTTTACATCGTCGATCCTTTCAAATAAATTATTTGGTATAGGCTCAATGAATCGACTATAATACATCATTCTTTTTTTTCTCTTTTTTTTCTTTGCTAACAATACATCATAAATTTAGGTGTAATTCACCGTCTTCACTATCATCATCTATCTGGTTGATTTTTTCCTTTATAACTTTTCTTCTTCGGACATAATACATAATTGCGAAGGTAGCAAAATACACGAGCTACAAAACATCCCATTGCATTGTGCAATTTTCCCGACCATTATAGACAGAGAAATTCTCACTTTGACACAGGAACTACAAAACTTTACACAAAAGCAACTAGCAACATCGATCAAATAGGCTTTAATCTACACGGTAGGCTAAGGTGTAAAGGTGTAACGAAACAAATTTTTTATTGGTGTGGAAAAATAAAGGAATGGCTCAGCAGGTTATTCTAGGGATATCATACTCTAAAAATGAGAGTAAGCAAAAGGGTTACACGGGGGGTTAACTAACCAGTGTAGTCAGTTAATAATACGACATGTAAAGGCTGTTTGGTTTAATCTTAGAAATTTACCAGTCAAGCTTGTTACTCTATCTAAATCCATGGTATTTATTATTGAGGTCTCGAGTGATATACCAGGCCAAGTTCTAAAGTCCACTACATCACTGGCACACACAAATTTTTGTAGAATTTTAGTAAGCAATTGGAAACGGATAGGCTTAATTCTCACAATAGACAATAAGGGTTATAGTGCGCTAGGTAATGTAACTAGTGATTTTTCACAAAAAAAATATGCTAAATTTTTTTAAATTTGATCCGTTTTTAGGCATGTTAGCATTTTATTTGTGAAAATGAGGACAAGTACGTTCTAATTCTCCATCCCCCCTCTTAAATTATACAACGTCCTCGTTGTATAGTGAAACAGTTAAATAATATGGGAAAAGAATTAGAACGAGGAAACTTCCTTGATAGTTTGCTCCGAATGGTGCTCTATTTTGAGTGTTTTGAGCAAAAAGAGTGTTGACGGGGCATTTGAATGCCGAGCAGAAGTCAACACGAGGAATTTTCAGACTATACTTCAAAGTCGATTTTGTTTACAGCAAGGTCCTGCATAAAAGTTAGAAGACGTTCGTGCAATTCGTGCTTTCGCTAACCTACAATACAAGCAAACAATTAAACACACAATTGTACAGGTTACAATACGCCGTATCCCAAACCTTAGGATACGCCGTATGTAATCCTGCAAAAACAATTAAATACTGGAATTTAAATGGTTAGACATGCATACGCCGTATCCAAAGGGGTTCGATACGTCGTATGTATGTCTAACAGACAGACTCAATTTTAAAATTAAAATTAAAACAATTTAAATGCAACAAACAATTAAAAAAAACATAACCGGGTTGTCTCCCGGGGAGCACTTTTGTTTCAGCTGGTCTTTAAGTTCGACCTTTTTCCTTCATTTGCGCTTTTTTATTTGGTGCGTGTCACGGTCCACCCTTCTTCTTTTTACTGAAGATATCAAGATCAATTTTGGATGTTCCGTCAATAGTATGGGCCCAAGACTCGCGTTCGATCATGCGAGCGCTCAAGAATTCCCCATTGTTTCCAACTGAGTATTTGATCACCTCGAATTTGTCCACTCTACACATTTCTTTGTTTCGTTCATTGTTGACTGAGTGCGGTGTGTCAAAGTTCTCAGGTGTGCAAGAGTCATGCGTCGTTGGGTTCCCGTCGTCTTCCTTGTTGTTATCGGGATCAAAGAATGGACGTTGGTCTGAATTTCCTATTCTAGTAAAAGATGAGTTTCTCTCTTATTTTGCTAGTCGTTTTAATAAGCCTCCTGATTATCGTCTTCATATCGATTTGGACTTCCCGAATAAATTGAGCCTCGAACAACAAATGGTTTTGGAAATTGATGTTACTCGAGAGGAGATCAAGAAAGCGGTTTGGGATTGTAAGGTTGATAAATCGCCTGGACCTGATGGTTTTACATTTGGCTTCTATCGTTGATATTGGACTTTTCTAGAAAATGACGTGGTAAAGGCGGTGTTATACTTCTTCAATCATGGGCAATTTCCTAAAGGTAGCAACTCATCGTTTATCACTCTAATCCTAAAGACTCAAGAGGCTAAAATGATGAAAGATTTCAGACCTATCACTTTAATTGGAAGTTTATACAAGATTATTGCCAAGATTTTGGCAAACCGTTTGGTGGTTGTTTTGGAAGACTTAGTATCTGATGTTCAATCAGCTTTTGTGGCGAAACGGCAGATTCTAGATGGTCCATTCATTTTAAATGAGTTATTTTAATGATGTAAGATGAAAAAGAAGCATACAATGATATTTAAGGTAGACTTTGAAAAGACATATGATTCGGTCCGTTGGGATTACTTGGATGACGTTTTAAAAAGTTTGGATTTGGTGAGAAGTGGTGTGGTTGGATATAAAATTGCTTACTCT
>BQNB010193722.1:0-11513 GCA_026074375.1 Tanacetum coccineum
CTGACTTGGATTTATTCAAGGAAGTAACATCCTTTACAGGCTAAAGGCTTATTATACTAAGGTATATCGATCCTACAGTTAAAAGTGTAAAAATCAAAGTTTCACATTTTATTCAGATTATACCTTCCATTTTCTGTATTTACAAGTCAAACCCTTAATTTATACAATTTACATATTTAGCCCTTTTTGTTTATTTATTAATTATTTAAACAATATCTTTAACTATCCATAATTACAAAACAAGTCCTTATAGATTCAAATATGACAAATTATCATACTTTATAGATTAAATACTAACCAAACCTTATACTTTTCAGAATTTACAATTTCAGTCCCTCTATTTTAATTAATTAATTTCTAATTACTTAATATATGTAATTAACCATTTTAAATCCAAAATAATATCAAAATGACATTTTATACCCCCCAACTTATTTTATACAGAATATAATAAATATAATAACATGTCTAAAACAGACCCCATAGTTTCAGAAATTACAAAACAAGTCCTTATACTTTTAAATAGCAAATCGGATAACAAATAAATCACTAAAACCCTAATTAAATTTTTCCCAATCACAAAAATAATTATTTCCCAATCATTGGCATTAAATTCACCTGTAAAAATTATCAAAACCCTAACCCTAATTTTATTTCTTTTCTTTTTCCTTTAATTCGAATCGGCAAACCAAATTAAATCCAAAATAAATATTTCGAATCTTTTATAAATTTTTCCAACAATTGATCTGAGTCATATATGATATAAAAAACCCTATAAAAATATAAAATCAATTTTACAAATAGTTTTTAAGCCGATTTCATAATTAACTAAAAATTAGGGTTTCTAATATGTTTTAATTATTTCGAGCAATATAAAATGCATGAACATTTTTCCCAGGTATATTATGGATTATAATGATGATAAATGAGATACAAAAATACCTTTGATGATTCTTGATGATTTAATGAATTATTGAACCCGGTTGCTTAATTCGAACCCAAAACAATACCACAATCGAACCAATCACTCCACAAACTTCCCACTATTTTTCCCACACTCCTTGACCTTCAAATCACCTTAGAAAAATCGTGCAAGCCCTTGGAAAATTCTATGCCGCCTCTTTTAGATTTTATTAGGGTTTCGGGATTTTGTATTTAGGATTTATCAAATGAAAATGAATAAAGGATATTATAAAAGGATTATGCCGAGTTTATGGGTCTTTCAATTTGACTAAAACTGATTTTAAAATTAACCAAATTATTTTGGTTATTATCCTTATTTTCTTTAATTAAATTTGTAATATATAAATTATTAAATTCATATTTGGCTAAAGTTCATTTATAAAATTATTAATTATTTTTCTTACATAATATAAAGTATTTTATTCTTACATAAATTTTCATAATTGCCATTTATTGTATTTTTATAATTTCTAACATTTAAATGAATTTTTATTTAAGCTTTTATGAAATTTTCTTGCATTAGGGGTATTTTGGTAATTTTACACTTGTTGAGATTTTTAGGTTTTACACCTTCTTTCATGATATCGTGAATCATTTGAGCTCTTTTTTTTTATTTATTAGCCCATGAAAAATTTGGAGTTCTCGTCACCTTCGATATCCCATTTGACACGCGCCTTTTGAAAAAGATCAAAGGATTCAAAAGTATCTATTATATCCACCTCTTGAAGAAAGTTAATACGAGAATCACGGTCGTCATCATTCGTAGAACCCGCTTCAATTTTCTCTACTATAGACTTGATAAGTTGCAAGTTATCATGTTTAGTAACACAATCAGAAGTTTTAATTTCAGAGTGCCATTACTTAATTCTAGCTTTGAGGAGGCAAAATTTTTCATGAGATAAGTGGTTCCTTCTAAAATTATGTTCCTCCAATTTAGGTAACTCCATTTTGACAACTTCATCAAATGAATCACGAAGTAACCATGAATAGAAAAACTTGAAACGAGTAGGACCAAAGTCAGATTTAGAGACATGAAGAAGAATAGGATTGTGATCCGACCATAAACGATCAATGGCAGTAACACGAACATTAAGTAAACCCTCAGCTACCTCTTTTGATATTAAGAATCGATCAAGTTTACTAAGCTTGGTTCCAGCTTTGTTCATCCGAGTGAAAAGACGACGGCCCAAAGGAAGGTCAATCAAACCAGAATTATCTATAAAAGAGTTGAAGTTATCAGCATCCTGTCGAGAAAAAAGAGAACCACTCCTTTCGTTTTCATTACAAACAACGTTCATGTCTCCAAAAATGATAGATTTACCAGCGTGTTGATGCATAAAATCACCAATTCTATTCCACAAAATAGCTTTGGCCAACGAGTCTTGAGGACCATAAATGTTAATCATATAACAATCATCAACCGCATTTCCCCCGATGCCTATTCACAATAATAAAGCGTCATCACACCATATATCATCTTTAATAAAGGAATTCGGATCCCACATAGAAATCAGGCCTCTCGATCTACCACGAGCTATACTACACGCAAAATCAAAATTATAATTACCCCACATGGATTTAAGACGAAAGGTTTCAAGGCGCGTCATTTTAGATTCTTAAATACTGAGAAAAGGAATGTTATGCTTGAAACATAAGTCTTTAATCCAAACACGTTTTCTCCATTTCTTCTTACCATGGTTATTAATGGATAGAATGTTCATTTATTAGTTATATGCACGCCAGTCTCGTTGATCATTATTTTAAGAGTTTTTTACACCTTCTAACATCAAAACCTAAGAAATCTCCTACCTCAATAATTCTTGATAATTCTTCAATAAGGGAAACTCCTTTTATGTCTTTTTTTCGGTATCTAGCAAAAGAAGTATAGCACTTACTAGATGTTCTTTTCATATGTTCAAAACCTAGAGGCCGACTTAGGTCCGAAGAAACTGCAATTTCAGGAGACACTTTGATGATGTCATCTTCCTGATCCATGTTTTCTTTGCTAATTAGATGTTGAATTTCGTTGCTTACCAATTTGTTTATAGTTTCTTTCAAGTCATTCAAGTCGTTCAAATCGGCCAAAGAATTACCATTGACGTCTAATTTGTCAGAGGAATCAATTGTTTCATCAATAATATTTATGTTCCATGTTCCTAACTCATGCACATGAACATCATAATTCACCCCGTATACTTCAGCTAACACTCTTTCAGAAACAAAATTATGCGAATTAGTAGAAATACAAATCCTACCTGAACTCATTTCCCTCGATTCCTCAGCTTCAAAAAACATGAATATAGTTTCTTGTATGCATTTGATCCCCATGCACATAAAGGAAGACTACAAATCTCAATCCAAATCATATATTCATCAACTTTAAAGGAAGGTGTAGCAGTTTTGATGCAAGAATAAATACTCTTTAAGAAAGCATTAGTTTGGGAGTTATCTGCTGATGAACTCGAAGGGAATTGAATCCATATCCAAAGGCCCCCAACATGATGAATTTTCAATTCCGTAAAACCTTCATTCCTATAGATCACATACATATTACTCATTGAGTTCATGTCTTTTAGCTTCACCAGTAACATCATAGATGGGTCTTCAACATTAATGAGGTCTTGATCATCGAGGACTAAAGCTCGGATATTAGCATTTGTTGAAGAGATATCCACAGTAGGTTTTGCAATACTATTTGTTACAGAAGCAAACGAAGGAAGATCAGGGAACTTGTCTTTATTGAAGAGGAATATTTTTGTTTCTTTTTTTACATTTGCAGAATATCTGTTTTATCATTAACTAATTAGTTGATTATTGTTTTTAAAGTTTGTAATATAAATTACAAGTAAAGGTAATATGTTAAACTCATTCATGCTTCCCTATTTATATTTTATAATAGACAATTAAAGTGGGACATCCCTAAAAAAATAAAGTCTAATAATTTGAGACAAATGGAGTATCATGGTAATAAATTCTTAGAAAGATGTATCTGTTCCCTAACCCTTAGCCTAAGCACTATGGAGGTGGTGGATCACCATCCACCACACGCAGTCCCCTGTAGCAGCGACCAACCACCACACGCAGTGGTGGATTTTTTACAAGTTTTTGGTGGTTAGCACCACTTAAGGGTTCAAAGGTAAGTGGGGTTTTTTATTATTATTATATTTTTTTGTTTTTGTAAATGTGTGTGGTATATTGTAAGATATGTTTATATAAAATTGTGTATTATTATATGTGTTTGTTTGATGGTAGGTTTAGTGATGACCATAACACCTAAAAGGTGGTGGATTTTGTGATATGATGTGACGTTGATATGAAAGTTGTGAATTTAATGACCATAGTGCATAGTCTTAAAGTCATTAGGGTTACCACTTACTATCATAAAGCCAGACTTGACTACAATTTTCATTATATTATTCGGAAATTTTCCGCACCAACTTTTTATAATATGTTAGAGAGCTAGGTAAGGTAAAGTTATGTGTTATTGGGATGTTATCAATTGTTACCTCAACATCTACTCTATAACATCACTGTAACATAAACATTCTCCTCAATAAAATTCATATAACAGATCACTAAAAATACTCCACTCAGTCAAAAAAAACAAAAAAACGATGGAGATGGGGTTGGCGAAGAACCTATAGCGGTGAAAGGTGTTGCAGTGATGGCGCCGCTATAGCACAACAAAGGCTATTATACATTCGGTTTATAACGGGTTTGCACTGTCTGTCTTACACGCTTGACGAAATCATAATTATTCTAAATAGACTAACTTTCTATTGAAAGGGACATTATTTTACATCAACAAATAACAAGTAAAAGAATCATAGCAAGGTTGGATCAGTTAGTTATCACCTTTCCCACTGAAGACAGAGGTCACGGGTTCGATACTCACTCCTTGCAAGGCCGAAGGTCCTTTTCTACCGTTGGTCGAACCGGAACCAGCCTATCTACCTTAGGTAGGGTAAGGCTGTCTATATCTTAACCTCCCCCATATACTGTGGAAGACGGTATTGAGACTCATAACCTGTCGAAGACGGTATTAGGAGTTACTTGCTCATTTTTTTAAAAATAACAAGTAAAAGAAATAAATATAGATTAGTTAGCACCCCTTTCCAATATGGATCGAGATCCTCTAAAGTTCATATTAACTTTATCGGTAAATTTCTTTTACAAAAATAAAGTAAACTGGGTCCCTCAGTAGGCTTTGCTGTTATGTTTGTGAGAGAATTTTACCGGTAAAGTTTGTATGAACTTTAGAGCATCTCAATCCTTATAATATTTGTTGAATGTGTGTTGTTGTGTCTGAAGGATATATAATTTGATAAATATATGTGTGACCGTGTGAATCAAATTCTGAACATATCATAGCTTACAGTGTGATCTTGTAAGAAAATAAATTGTCTTTCTAGTAAAACAATGATGATTAGGTTGTATTATTTGTTGTTAATTTAAAGACGAAACAAATTGCAAGGTCGACAAATAAAAAGGAAGTTTTATTCAAATCTCCAAATCAAATATAAAATCAAATTCAAAGGTACCAATACAAAATTCTAATACAAAGAAAACTAAATCTACAACCCCAATTTATAGGCTAAAGTAACCGTTATAGAATAGTTTCATTATTCTAAACGAACTTAAATATTAAAACTTGTAGGACAAGTCACACAAAATACCAAATTTACCAAACAACCTAGACTTTAAGTCAATTTTCCTAACAATCTCCACCGTGACTTAAACTCCTCCACATGTTCCAAAACAAATTCAAAATTCTAATTTTCGAATGCTAGAAATACAAGCCTAATTCAAAAAGAACGATCGATTCCCAAAAGCAATCTGAAACAAAATCGATCCAAAGCAAATGTCGATGACTTCAAAACAAAGAATCAAAGATTAACTGACAAATTCAAACATGGTTAACAAAACAAACAAATCGACTCAAATGATCTTTAATAAAGAGAATCAAATTCGGATAACCAAATTCTAAAGCTCAACAAACGAGGATCCAAATTTCAAACTAACTAATTCTCAAACGATCTAACAAACTTCAAACGATATGTTAATAAATCAAGTCTTCAAATTTCAAATTTCAAATATCAATTTCTAATTCTGACGAGCCACTTATTTGATAAGTATTATGACCCAACTTCAAACTTATTATACGAGTATTAAACAAATTTAAGTTAATAGATAACTTGACGAACGACTCTTAATTCAAACGCCTCTAATATGATACATATAATAATTCTAATGACCAGCTTATTTTATAAGATTACGGTCCAAAGTCCTACACAAGTCTAATTCAAATAGAAAATCAACTCTAATGATCTTAAGTTCTTAACTAACGAACCAAATTCAAAATCAAAGAATGTGTGTCTTGACTAACAATCCAAAGTCAACGCCAATGATCTTTAATAACAAACTAAACTTTTTTTTTGAACATAACAAACTAAACTCAAGCTAACAATATTAGCCCAACAGTAATAAAATCCTATGTCATACCTGTAACACCCCCATTTTTACATATAGCAGCGGAAGCTAATCTGGGGTATTACTTCATGGATACAACAATCATAATCATAGAAAACGACTCAAAAGAGACGTTGTTTAAAAGATACGTTATCATTCATTTAAAATCAGAGTTTTACAAAGGCAGGTCCCAAAATCTAGTTACATACAATGTGAATGATAACAAGTTTTAGCCATCTTCAAGTCCATGCCACTCCGTGCCATATGTTGCTCAATTACCTGAGATAAACATGCTAAAAAGTCAACACAATGGTTGAGTGAAATTCATAGGTTTGAAATGTAATAGTTGAATACAAGTCATCATAAGTAATTGTTATAAAAGCAGTGTCATAGTAATGCGTTATAGTGTGATATTGGGTTACGTTGTTATACACCCGTTATTTGTAATAATTGCAACGAATACAATTATCATGGGAAAATGGTATTGCATATATAATGTATTATTGCGTTATTGTCTAAGCTCATGGCACACAAACTGACTAGTGTATATATATACCCAAATTGATGTGATATATATATATAGAGAGAGAGATAATGGCCCCCGGTGTAGGTAATTGCCATATACCTATGAAATTCAAATATAGTGTGTTTGGTTACCTATCTGGCTAACACATAAGTAGTACTATGCAGCTCAAACTGACTATGTATATATATACCCATATTGATGTAAATATATATATATATTTATAAATATATATTATATATATATAATATATATATATCTATAGATAATGGCCTCCGGTGTAGTAATTGCCATATACTATGAAATTCAAAAATATATATTGTGTTTGGTTACCTATCCGGTCTACACAAACAGGATTCGTACAATCCCGATAGATCTATCCCAATATTCGCGTTTCAACCCTAATTGATTTAATGTCCATGATAATGATGGACTATTAGCATAAGTCACTTAGACATTAAGTGTAATGGTATATCAGGTTAGCATAATAGTCTGGAAAAAAAATACTTGTATTCGAAATTTATCGCATGTAACCGCCCTCACGGGTTTTAAAGAAAAAATAAAGAGATTAAAAAGTGAGGCTATGAACTCACTAAGTCTTTGAAAAGTAATAACATTGTTATAAGATAAATGAGTATGTAAAAAGATTTTATGTAAAACAAGCCAGCTGTATCCCTCTAGCTGGTTTATAAAACAAATGAACATAAGTAAATGTCGAGTGTTATGAACTTTCACCTGAGAGGGTAGTGTAATAAATATTCCGAAAATGAAAGCTGACCGGACCTACTGTATCATAATCTTAACGGGAAGGTTGATATAGATAAATGATAGTAACCAAAGCCACGATCACACAACCTGAGTAAATAAGGTCAAGTCTAGGATAGAATTGTACTCAAAACTTTAGGTTCTAAGAGTCATTAGTTTGATTAAAAGTTTGTGAATTACATTGTCTCACTGTTCAGGCCAACATAATTCAGTAGTTGCATCTCATAACCGTTTGAGGAGCTAGGGCAAATTAAATCGTAAACCCAACAACTCATCAGAACGTAATACCAAATGAAACTATTAAAATGGAAGCTCCCTAGTAATTCGTATACGATATAATCGGTTTTAAGCGTTTTGATCAATATCTGGAAATGAGAAGCACGACAAGCGTTAATTAGAGTTATGTCTTATAATGTTTTGAATGTATTTTTATACTTTTTCAAAATGTTACATTTTAGACCCTTGAGAATGAAAAATGGCAAAATATACCCTTGGAGTTTGCACTTTTTACAAAGCTTGTCCCTCAAGTTTAAAAGAGTACAAAGTAAACCTTGTCACTTTGGATAGTGACATAATAGACCCCTATAGTTATAACTTTAGAAATATGGCAAAATAGTCCTTGTACTTATAAGTTTTCAAAAGTTTAAGGTATATACCCTTTGCATGGAATACTTTTGCAAAATAAGTCCAAAATGCCATGCAAGCTTATTTTAAGTTTCCTAAAATGAATTTTACCCAGGCTATAGCTTATTAATAAAGCTAAAATATGAAGATTTAACGAACAAAAGGGTTAAAATCTAACGATATCGGTTATGTTAGAAATCCAAAACGGGTCGTATTTTAAGAGGGTTTTATAAGGAAAACCGAGGTTTTTATTTCAAATTCCTTCAAGATTGAACAACAGTGGTATAATAACATTAATTAAGAATGTTAGGATAGATAAAACCACATTTTATCATATACTCCTAGAATCAAGAAAAACTAAATTAGGGTTTCGGATGGTACATTTAAGAATTAAATGGAAAAATGAGCATGAATTGAGTTATAAAACTTTAACAAAAGTATATTTAGGATCATATGAACACTATAAGAGTGTATAGCAAAGTGGAAATATCCATGGGTTTGACTTATAGCTTGGTACGGTCATAATGCGGACTTTTAGATTCGTGACACCTAGAATAAACGACTCCGGGGCGTCTTATTCCTTGTTTCTTTTGCTTCACTTCTGTTCTTGAGACTTCTTAGGACCTCTTAGGATCTTCTTTGAGCAAAAGGATTTGCGTGCTTATGATGGTTATAGAGGAGGAAGTGGGGGATGAGTATAAATGAGGGCATGGTACCCCTATTTATAGTTATTTCGAAACTTAGAGGCCAATGTGAGGGGGTGAGGTGTCATTATACTGATGTAGCTGAGTTAGGAAGTCTATGAGGGTGATGTGGTGAGGATAGAGTGGTAGAGAGGTGATGTGGAGGTGGTTTGGTGGCCATTCTTAGCCGCAGCTGACTTAGGGCCAAAGGGTAATCATGTGGCTTCATTAGAGAGCAATAAATGGTCATAGCAGCTGGGTAAGCTATTAGGAATGTAGTGGTACTTGTCATTAAGGTGATAACTTGCAAAAGGAAGTTAAAAATGGGTTATTTTGCAAAGATATGGGTCGCGGGTTCGTTTAGGCGTATTAGGGCTCGAATTGGATTTCTATGCTTGAATTTCAGGTACATTTGGCTAACAATGATAGATATGTGTTCTCAAGGCTTGTATCAAGTGCTATTAGCAAGGATTGATAGATAGTTCAGGATAAAAATGGGCGAAAACGAGTAAAACATGTTGTGGGTCAAATTAGGGCATGAAATGGGTTTATTAGATTTAATTTCGTGTACATTTGATAAATGATGATAGATTATGAATTTGTAAACTTATATCATGAGTTTACAACAATATTTGATTGATGGTTCGTGATTAGACTAGATAAAATGATAAAACGAGTCGAATTTGCAATTAGGGTTCATTTAGGGTTTTCACGATCTAATTTTCAGCCATTATTATTAGAATGATGAAATAATGATGGAATATGATTGGTTATGTTGTAATTTAAATTATTACAACTTATTTAAGTGTTGGTTTAGGTTTATGATGGATAAAAATCAAGAAATGGGTCATAGTTTAGTATTTTGCTCGGGTTAGGGTTTCTAACTTGGATTTCTTGTAATTTTATGAAATGAGAATGAATATGGATTGTAAATGAAGTATATGACTTACTTGTAACTTGTACTTGATAGATTGTTTAGGAAAACGGAGGTGAAACAACTATTTTGGATATCGTGCATTAATGACTTGCACATTATGCTTTAAAGGACTTGTACCTTATTTTGGAGGGAAATTTTATTCAAATAAGATGTTATATTACTTGTATATATGCTTTAGTAGCTTGTACATTCGGTTTAGATATTAACCTTTCATAGAATTAGGGTTTAGAGGTATATAATAACGGTTTAAAACCCGTTTTGATATAACATTGTGAATGGTACATTATATGAGTAATATACTTTATAATAATGATATTAAGATATTAACTTGAAATGTTATGATGTTTGTTTGATATATACGAAGATAGGATTGATATAGGTAGGTTGTGTGAGCTTGTTAACTTTAGATATGCAAGGTACGTTGCATATTGAGATATTGGTAATGCAAGTAATGTAATAAAGCAAAAATTTCCCCGTACAATTGTGATTATAATAAAATAGGTTGATTTTGCATTTGATGAAAATTTTGGGTTGTTATAGTCTCAACCCCTTAAATAAATCTCGTCCCAAGATTTAGTCGAAATGCCAGAGAGATGTTAAGGAATGATTATGAATTTGTAAGAGAGTTGTTAATCATGTGGGATACAGATTTGGAAATGAACAAATGATAATGATAAGTGAAGAAAAGGAATTATTTGTACAAACGGATTGAAAGAAACTTGTTTGTACGTATGCTATATACTTAAGCCTACTTATTTATAATTTGTCACTTACAAAGAGAAGCGTCCAAATCCTTGTAACTGAGAATTTATAAATTCATAGTTCGAAGATTTATAATTTCCTTATTCAAATGAAGAAGCGTCCTAATTCATTTCAATAAGATGATCATAAATCGTCTTACCTAAGCATAAAAACATAATATCGAAACGGTAATGTGTAGAAAATGATATGATCATGAAAGGTAAGAAAATATTGAGATGTTAATTGTACTGACACCCATATAGTCGAGGATGATAATTTATGTTTCAATGGTATGAGGAGAGTATTCAGAGTTGAACATAATAGAATTGATAAACGATGCCGAATTTTGATATCATCAGATAACAAGATGTAATGGAATCATTACTTTATTATTTCATGGATGACTTTACTTATGAAACTCTAAACGAGTTACGGATATTGTTTGTAGATCATTTGGTCTTTTGTTTCTGCAATTCTTGGTCAGATGTCCTATCTTGTTGCAAGTTTGACACTTGACAGTATAAGGACCTATGTGATGTAAGGTGCATCTTTCACACAAAGGACAATTTCCAGTATATCCGTTGGTGGCAGTATAAGTTCTGAAGGCTTCTTGTCTTCTATTCTGCTGGTGGTGGTAATCATTGTTATGGTTGTGGTTATTTTGATAGTTATCGTTGTTGCGATTGTTGGAGTGGTTATTGTTGTTATGATATTTGGGGTAGTTGTTGTTGTAACAATCCGTATTTTTGATCAATGAGCGACGTCATCTATTTTACTAATTATTTAATTTTTTTTTCTCTTTCTCGTA
>BQNB010193723.1:0-11513 GCA_026074375.1 Tanacetum coccineum
TGAGGCAAATACATTCCTTGAGTGGGAGGGGGTAATAATGGATCATCATTGAGAAATGATTCAAGAAGAAGAATATCCCCCTCCGGGTTATAATAAGAGTTATCAACTTTCGGTGAAGTTGGATCATCTTCAAGAGCGAGGAAAGCATCGACTTCCTTGAGAAGAAAATCACTATCCCCGTAGGGAGTGAGGGTTGGAGAAGAGGTAGAAACGATCGGGTCATAATAAGGAGCGGGATTTCCACTCGCGGTCACATCCGAGAAACCGAGAACTTCTCGAGATTACTCCTCACAAGCCATATCAATTATGTTGATTCGGTTCATTAACATATCATTATAATTAGCCGAGTATCTCGAAGTTTGATCAAGATTGAATGTTACGGCTTCTTTTCCAACACGAAGAGTTAATTCTCCTTCGTAAACATCAATCAAGGCACGCCCGATCTTTAAGAAGGATCTCTCGAGAATTAGGGGAACTCGGAGATCGGCATCAAAGTCTACGACTACAAAGTCGGCCGGGAATTGAAACTTTCCTACTTTTACGTAGACATCTTCGGCGATACCGATCGGACGAGAAATTGATCGGTCCGCAAGTTCGAGAGTCATGCAAGTAGGAGTGAATTCCGGAAGAGAAAGCTGTTACCACATGGATAATGGCATGAGATTTATGCTATCGCCAAGATGGGCCAAGGCTAAGCACTCATCCATTCCCGGAAAATCACACGGGATGAGAAATTTGCTGGGGTCTCCAAGATGGAGGACCTCCAAACAATGCTCATTTAACGGTGTTTTAGCTAATTCAAACAATTTTTCCTTATTGGTCAACAAACTCTTAATGGTCGAGGCAAACTTAGGCATGAGAATGAGAGCATCCGCGAAGCTAATGTCGAAACACAAATCTTGGAAGATTTGGTAAAAATTTTCCATTTGGTTATTGGCCTTTTCGCGGAGCTTTTGGTCCTTAAGTCTAGACGGATATGGAATTGACGGTTTCAGGTTAGGCTTTAGAGCACTAACGGGAGCTTCAACGGGCTCAAAATTAGGTACTTGAGTTTCAACTTGGACAACCGGAGGTTAGACGTCTTCGGTACTTCTGTTATTAGTAGGAGGCAGAGTGTCCTTTGTCACCTCGGTTTCACGTTCCACTACTTTAGGAGATGAAGAAGTAGTAGTAGGAATCGTAGGTCCATCATAAGCAACACCACTGCGGGTGGTGATACCTTTTAAATCTTCCCTCGGGTTAGTAACGGTGTTACTAGGGAGTGTTCCCGACCCCGAGGATGAAGCGGTATTCATTATCATGAATTGACCAAACATATTCTTAAGCTCAAGATTAGAATTGGTCAATGTAGTTATGTTGGTTTGCATGTTTTTCAAAATGGCATCATTTGCCTTCATGTAGGTGGTGAATTCATTAGTCGTCTCAACTTGCGGTTGAGGAATCGGAGCTTGATGAACCGGAGCTTGGTAAGGCGGGGCTTGATAAGCCGGTGCTTGATAAGCCGGTGGCGGGTTTTGAACACGATTAGCTCCTTGGAAGAATTGGTTTCTTCCTTGGTTGTTTCCTTGATTATTTCCATGATTGTTTCCTTGATTCCTATTTTGGTAGTTTTGATTTTGATTGCTTCGGTTTTGATTTTGATTCACATTAAACCCTGGTGGTCCGAGATAATTGTCCGAACGATAGCTAAGCAAATTACGGTTACCTTGAGGTTGGTAAGTATTACCACCTTGATTGTAGGCTCCCGCAGCATATACGTTCTGAGTTTGGCCAACGGTGGCTGGACAATTATTGTAAGAATGAGGACCACCACAAGTTTCGCAACTCGGTGTTACGGAATTAACTTGTTGGTTTGTTTGAATCATTTTTGTTAAGTTCTTGTTGATTTCTGCCATTTCAAGCTTAAGGGCTGCTATTTCCGGATTAGAAGTGATAGAACTCGATGACTCACTCCGTTGAGGGGAAGTATCCCAGTCATTGTGATGGGCGGTCATATTTTCGATTAGATTATAACACTCTTTGGGTCGCCTTTTCATAAAGTTACCACCGGCAGCAGCATTAATGGTATCACAATGTCTTAAAGTTAACCCGTTATAGAAAGTATCTATTTGAGTGACGGGTAACATGTTGTGATTAGGACAACAATCAATCGAAAGCTTATAACGTTCCCATGCTTCAAATAATGATTCATCGGGTTCTTGATGGAAATTCATAATATCATTTCTTAACTTGGTCACCATAGAGGGTGGGAAGTATTTTTTGAGAAATATTTTCGCCATTTGGTCAAAGGTGGTGATAGAATTCCTTGGCAAACGATCAAACCATTCGGCGGTACGATGTTGCAAGGAGTAAGGGAAGAGATATAGACGAAGGGCGTCATCGGAGACCCCATTCACTTTCATACTTTGGGTGACATGCAAAAACTTGTCAAGATGTTTGTTGGCATCATCACCCGGTCCACGAAATGGACACGAATTTTGAACTTGTTGGATCATGTCATTCTTGAGTCCAAAATTCGTTGCTTGAATTGCAATCGGGGCTATTGGTCCACCCCGACCATTCAAAGATGGTTGGCACAACTCCTCCATAGTACGGAGGTTGGGAACTGGTGCACCACCTCCTGCAGGAGGTGGTCCGTCATCACCGGCTCCATTAGCGGCCATGTTAATCTCTTCAAATTGGTTCAAAAGATTAGGATCAACACGAGTCTTTCGTCGAATTGTACGTTCGGGATCTTCGAGCGGTGGAAAAAGATTCCTTGCCGAAGATCGAGTGCTCATGCACTGAAAAGAAATATAAAAAAGAAAATTTATACTAATTGATTTTTTTTGGTTTTTTCAACAATTGATTCACAATTTATTTTAATAACGGACAATGAGATAAGACAACTTAAACCTAATAATCAACAAGCTTCTCGGTAGCTCTCTAAAAGAAAAACGCACAAAGGAGCGGAGGAGTAGGAAAGCGCGAAGCTATTAAAAACCTTCTCCTTTTGGGTCGTAGTTCCTCGGAACAACCCGCCTTATACCCCTCTTAGAGTTTGTTTATCTTTCAAAGGTGAACCGTACTTCGCAAGTGACACAAAAGGCAAGTTTTTGATCTTTTGTTCGGGAACTTATTAATGATAATACTCAAAGTTGAGAGTATTATATCATTGATTCATTTTTATTTATATATAAGGACAATTTTTTTATATTTTTGATTTTTTCTTGTCTTATATATATAATAAAAAAGAAAAAGAAAATCTTTTTGTATTTTTGTATTTTTATAAAGAAAATAACTTCACAAGGAAGGATCTTCAAAGCACTAATTGTCAAACGTTGAAACGACAAACGCTTACACTCCTCCCCGGCAGCGGCGCCAAAAATTGATTCCTCAAAAGGTATATATAAATAATATATAGTAATAATATACTACTTATATTAACCATCAAATCAAGTTTCCCATGAAAAGGTTCAAAGAAAGAGAAAATCAATGAAATCCGAGTAGTATATGATATTCTCGGGTTGTTTATCCCCAACAAGGAAAGCAATGGTAAGTCGAGAGTCGGTTTGATATTTGATGTTTGAATGACAAAGATTTTGATTGGTTTTCTAAATCTACGGGAAAATTAATGCAATCGACACTAAAAACAATTAAGGCAACACAAATTTGAACTAAAAACGCAAACGGGAATCCTAAAAACGCGTCTAAATTATCAACGAAGTCAAAATTAAACCCTAAAAATGCAAACTTAGTTTCTAAACCTTTAAAATGACAAAAGAAAATTTTCTAAAAAGGAATTATATTTTTTTGACTTTTTAATAATTTTTTATGAATTAAAAACCTATTTAATCAATTTAAAAATTCAAAAAATGACAAATTAATACCTAAAAATTCAAAAAAAATGATTTTCTACTTTAGAAAAGTCTAAAATGTGATAATCACTCAGAAAAATATTTTTCACTAATAAAAACTAATTTCTAAATTTAAATTAAAAAGCTAAAAATGAAATTTAAAATTTAAAAATGATAAAAATGTTTTTAAAATTTGTAAAACTCAAAATATTAATTCTAAAACTAAAAACTATTTTTTTGTATTTTTCTGATTAATTTAACTATTTTTAAATGACTTTTAAAAATTTTAATCTACGAAAATTAAATAAAAATAACAAATAAAGTTGGAAAAATATGAAAAATTACTGAAAAGTCCTAAATGATGTAAAGTTCCTAGGAAAAATAAGCTGGATAAGCCAGCTTAAGAAATAAGCTCTAAAAAAACCTGTATAAGCTACGAAGTGCTTATAAGCTTAATGGGCCAAAACGTTGTTAAATATATTGTTTGTGCAAACTCTAACAGAAAAGTCCCAAGGGCGCTAGTGGTAGAGGGTGAGTGTGTTAAAACGTTTGGTGAGTAGGGTTGAGGTCTGGGTTCGAGCCTGCCTCATTGTTGAGATTTCCCCTACTCCCAAATGTTTTTATTTTCCATTTTTTTACAACTTTTTTGTTAAGCTAAAAATAAGCAACTTTTGTAAAGACAAAATTTTTGAAATTTAAAAATAAGCTCAGAAATAAGCTGAAAAGGTTGACAGATTGCTAAAAAGCTTAAATGCTAAACTGTTTGACAATTTTAGACTAAATAAGCACTTATAACAAAAAATAACCTGAAAAGAGATTATACCCTAACCCTAATAAGGCACCTGGAGTTAAAATAAGCAAAGAAAATAAGCCAGAACTAAGCCTAATTGACAGATTCACTAAAAAAGCTTTAACACTTAAAAATTTTAAACTAAAATGCAAATAAGCTCAAATAAGCTTTAACCAAAACTGAATAAGCTAATATTGAAAGGAAAACAGAAAAGACCCAAGGGCGCGAGTGGTGAGTGTGTGTTGTGTTAAGAGGGTTGAGGGTGTTGAGGTCCAGGGTTCGAGCCCTGCTCACCTTGGACTTCCACCTTCCCATTTTTGCTTTTTTTTTAAAATCTTTTTTATACAGCTTATAAATAAGCTGTAAACCTACTACTTTTGTGAAAGCACTTTTTCTATAAACCACGAATAAGCAACTATGCTTAAATTAAGCAAACTCAATAAGCGAAAAAGCTCAAATAAGCAGATAAGCTTTAAGCCAAACTTAGCATACCAAACAACACAAAATGCACTTTTTAAGCTTAAAAATAAGCTAACAAACAGAACCTTATGACCCTAAGACCTCAAAACAGATAAAATTGAGACCTCAAAGAACTTATAGCAACTTTCAAAACACATTTTGAAATTCAGGATAAGCCACAGTGAGCAATTGAAAAAGCAGATTTTCAAAGTTTCAATACTTAGTAAAATTTGACAGAATTTGGCAAAAACAAAAACAACAATTGCAGGTTAAACAAGACCTGGTCTAACTTGATTTATGACTCTAATAAACACAACAACCACCTTAAAACACCATTTTTTAAATCTAAACCTACAAGCTGATGTGAAAGATTTTAAACTCACAAATTCAAGTCACAAGTATATTAAGCCATGATTTTGAGATTAAAAACTTAAAAACTCACACAAACTGATTTTTATTACTACTCTTAACTAATCAAAACTGACTCAAGAGCACAAAGCAAGATTTGAACCATTTTGACCCATTTTCACAGTTAAACCAAACACCCCTTTAAGTAATCTTTTTGGCATTTTTACTTGATTAAGAGTGATTTAAGCTAGATTTTCTAAATACCAGATGTTGTTAAGCTAGTATTAACCCTAATGAACAACTTTTAATACTCAAATATGAAAAAACAACAAGATTACAGATTATGCAATATTTAAGCTAATTTTTGACAGATTTTTGACAAAACTAGAACTAATGATTTTTAAACTAAAAGACTACTATTTTAAGCACTAAACATCTATATCATTAATAAGCATAAACAAGCAAATAAAAACAGACAATAAGCACAAATAAGCAGTTGAATAGTAAATAAGCTAAAAATGAAAAAATGAAAACTTACAAAGCCCTTGCTTAAACAGGGCAAACAAGCTTAAAAAAAGCTGATCTACAAGCTCTAGCTTGTCAAAGACAAGCTAGTGAAACCCATAAGCCCATCCAGGTTTGGCTTATCATCCTTTTGAGCTTTTTTAGTGATTTTTGGTAAAATAGGCTTAAGCACTTCAAGCTATGGAAAAGCTTGAATAGTTTAAGCAAACAACTTAAATACAAGTTAAAAAGAGCTTTTGTGATCTTATAAAACAGTTTTAAATCATAAAATACTTTAACTTAAAAACAAGAATTTCATAAAAAAAACTCAACTTTTATTAAACTTTAAATCTGAGTACAAGGTTAAAAAGAAATTACAATAAGCTAAAGTTAAACTAATATAAGCTGAAAATTATCTAGGTACTCCATATAGGCTTACAAGGTCCTATTTATATCAAAGCTAAGAAGGTTCTAGGATGTGTGTTTCTTCTGTGAGACATAAGGAAGTTGTGCTTCTTGTGTGAGTAGCTCAAAGTCTTCATCTCAACCATCAATCTTGAGTGGTGTCCAAGCCTTTAAATCCTAGCCATCAAATTTTTGTCTTCATTCCTTGCCGAATGAGCTTGCAAGGGATTGCCAAGGTGTCATTTGTTGTATTGTGAGTGGGGTTTGATGGGAAGTAATGGGTTTTGTTTGTATGTTGCAGGAGAAGTGAAAACGATGGATGAATAGTGCCAAAAGGGGTTTGGCGGGAAATGAAGAGGATATACAGTGTTTTGATTTGGTGCAGGGTAAGACTTTGAGGTTTTGACACCTTTGGCCCTTCATTTTGATAAGTGGTATTGCAATTTCAGTCCTTGTGTTGTGAAAGGTTTAAGGGAATTGGCAGAAATGGCCCTTGAGGTTATATAGTTTGTTTGCACGTATGGTCCTTGTGACAAACGGAGTTAAAGGTTAAGGGATTGGGCTTAACGACTGTTAAAGGGACTTTGTTTGGGCCAGTTTCGTTTATAAAGGGATTGGGCCTTAAATGGTTTATTAACCATTTTGGTCTTCAAATAATATCTTAATGGGCTGACCCGGCCCATTAGATGGGTACGGGTGGGCCCATTAAGTATTTCTTCATTTTCGGCATCGGCTTTGACTTTGACTTTTCACGCTCTTCACATTCCCGTGCTCGGTTTTGTCGTTTTGGCTTCGTTTTTGTCCCTTTTTGTTGATATCCGTTTCCTGCACAATATAAATGCAAAACACACAAATACAATGTATTTTTGGTATGTTTTTAGTCATTTAAGTCCGTTTTTAATGGAAAATGGTATGTGTAATTAAGCACATACCAAAGTATTACACAAATTTTAAAAAATTTAGGCAGAGTTTCCTTTTATATTTGGACATGTTTCGCTCGAAATGTAACCTGTCATGTTTTGCTTGTAAACTGTCTTAAATGTTTCGCTTGAAATAAGAATTACATATTTCGCTTAGAATAAGTAGAACATGTTTCGCTTGGAATCAGTGGGACATGTTTCGCTTAGAATGAGTGCAACATGTTTCACTTGGAATGCGTGATACATGTTTCGCTCAGAAAACATGTTTCGCTTCATTCAAGCCCAACATGTTTCGCTTCAATCAAACAAAACATGTTTCGCTTCATTCAAAATCCTAAACCAAATTTTATCAAACATATGCAATCAAGAGTTCATTCTTAACTACACAATACATGACATATCATCACAGAAGCAATAATTACAAGAATTAAACAACAGTTTAGGCTTGATAAAGGGAATTCGAGCACGCATAGGAGAGAAACACATGGAAAACGTGATTATGGCCATTTATAGGACACATTATACTCTCGTGAGGGTCTACATCAGTTTACAAACACATTTCACACCCTATTAGTAAACTTATAGCCATTCTTTTTGTACTAACGCCCTAAATTCCTACTTTTCCATGTAAACGAGCATTTAGGAGGCACAAATATATTTGAATAGCACAAGAACGTTCATACAACACTACTTAATACAAACCCACAACTATTCCACCCTAAAACACATGTTTTGCTTTATTCAACTAACAAAAATCATCATATCTCTCAAATGGTTAAGATATATTCAAACCCGTTTCACATGCATCTAAGACGCACCTTATTGATCAAAACCCCTCAACTAATTAGACAAAACCTCAACTTTTTACTTATTAACCCTAATTCATTTTTAATTGATTAAGAGTGCAAAAAGGAGATTTAAGCTAATTCGATTTACCTAGATGATGAGGAATGAACTATGAACGAGTAGATGTGAACCTTTTGCCTTGAAACAAAGTTTGAATTTTCAATTATGAAGGAAGCAAAATGTGTAGAGAGTATTTGGGGTGTTTGGAATATTTTAAAAAAATATGAGTGAGAGCGAAATGTGTTTACACACTATAACCGGTCATGTTTCCAATATTGGCAGAAATGATCCTTATGTTTTATGTCCTTTTCTATTTCCAATTTCAACTTATTACTAAGTCTTACTAAGTTATAGAAAGGGCACTATTAACCCCTTAAGTTTATAACTAGTGTTCTAAGTCCTATATTTTTCCATTTAGACCCTTAAAGGTTAAATTAAATAACATTTTAAGACCAATCGAGTTACAAATACATTAACTCCTCTTTAATTGATAATCCGTTATTTAAAAACACTTGTTTCATTTTATTCCGAGAATACATTTTAAAAGATCATTTTTGAAAGAATTTGACTATTTCTCCCCCTTAAATAATGTCCCGTTTTCTATTTAAAGAGCTGTAGACATTGTTTGAGTGATAGAAAATTATTTTAAAATCTTTTCTGATGAGAAACTAATAGTTTTAATTATTCTTCAAAAACAACACCAATAAAAACAAGATTTCTCTCGTTTTACATAAATAAATGCACTGACACGTACACTTATTTGATATAGGAAGCACGGGTTGTGTTGCAAAGTAAACACAAGCCTTTGAATGAATATGAAGTAATTCATTCCCGAGAAAAATTAATTTCCCGTTGTGAGGTCAAGTTTTCTTTTTGACGAAATACTTGCCTTTAAATTGAAGACCGGGTTGCTATCTGAAATAATAGCAAGCCATTTGACATGTTTTGAAAACTATTTGAACTTCTGCTCGAACTTCATTTACAGCCTCGTATCATTATTAAATGACATTTCTAAGGCCGTAAATGTTATCGATTTTCAGAAGACATGTCAAGAACACCATATTTTTATATTTTTTGATTTTTTAATTTTGTATTTTCTTTTTATGATTTTATATTTTTATATTTTCTTTTTGAAAAGTTTATATAAAATGAAAAATCTTTTTGGGTTTTTCTGATTTTCTTATATACATATGATACATAGGATATGTGAAGAGAGTACCACCATTACTCTTCCTCTTCGTCTGCCAGCTTTTTCGAGTCTCTGGGGACATGCTTTGCATTCCAAGATTTTTGATGAGAAATTCTAGTCGTTCTCGTGCTAAAGGCTTGGTGAAGATGTCTGCCAGTTGATACTCTGTTCTGAAAAAATACAAGTCAACCACCCCGTTCTCCACTTGCTCCTTGATAAAGTGATGTCTGATCTCTATATGCTTGGATCTAGAGTGTTGGACGTTGTTACAACATAAAGCAATGGCACTTTTATTATCACAGTACAGAGGTATCTTGTTGAACACAAGACCATAGTCAGTTAATTGTGATCGCATCCAAAGTATTTGAGCACAACATCCTAACAAGGAAATGTATTCAGCTTCTGTACTGGATATGGTGGTGCTCTTCTATTTCTTTGACGACCAGCTCACCAATATATCACTTAATAGTTGCATACTTCCAGACGTACTTTTTCTGATATCTTGGCAACCCACATGGTCAGCATCTTCAAAAGCTGTTAGAGCAATGCAAGAATCCTTCGGATACCACAGACCCATATTAATGGTTCCTCTTAGGTACCTAAAGATTCGCTTAACCGCATGTAAGTGCTTTTCAGTAGGCTTTCCATACCATAATTTTTAATCGATTCTAGAGCATATTTGGATTGATTTAAAAAGATGCCTCTGGGACTCTGAGAAATCTGTTGTCCTAAGAAAAATGATAGTTTGCCCATCATGGACATCTGTAATTTTGAACACATTATTTTTGAAAACGTTTCACAAAGATCAGGTTTAGTGGAAGCAAAGATAATATCATCAACATAAATTTGTACCAATAATATGTCCTTGCCTTCACGTCTAACGAAAAATGTTGGATCGACGGTGCCTTTGGTGAACTTCTAGGTGAGTAGAAATGATGAGAGTAAATCGTACCAAGCACGTGGAGCTTGTTTCAACCCATAAAGAGCCTTCTTTTGCTTATACACATGATTGGGATTCTCTAGATCTACAAACCCATCCGGTTGGCTAACATAGACCTCCTCACGTAGAATGCCATTCAAGAACACGGTCTTCACATCCATTTGGTAGACGACCATGTTCATATGAGCAGCGAATGCAATAAAGAAACGGATGGCCTCAAGTCAAGCAACTAGAGCGAAAGATTCCTCAAAGTCTATGCCTTCTTCCTGACGATAACCTCTCGCTACCAAACGAGCCTTATTTTTCAATACACCTCCCAGCTCGTTTAATTTCACCTTGTAGATCCACTTCAAGGTAATAATCATTACACAATATGGACGAGGTACGAGCTCCCAATGTAACAACCGGCAATTTTCAGAATTTTAGATGACTATTTTACCCTTTGACGTTTCGGGTCCGACTTGACTTTTTTTACTTTTGATCTTTTATTGTCACATAAAAACGATTACCGCGTAATCGGTAATTTTTTGGAACATATTTAAATAATAAACCATATTTATTATTACATATCTCTCATGTGCAAATTTATTTTTTTACTTATTTGACTTGAAAATGAGAAGATATATGTTATTCCTAAGTTGACTTATCAAAAACGACCGCTAAATCACGTTTTCATGACTCGGACTCTAAAGCAATTGGATGTAAAACGACATTCCGGACAACTTTTTAGTTTTGCCCGAAACTCGAAAACAAGCATAAAATGACTGAAATACCCTCGCAAAATTTTGGAAACGGGAACAACGCGTACCGACACAAAAATAATTAAATTATATTTAATTATCACTTTTTATTAAATAAAAATATTTAATAAATTATTTATCAAATTATTTAGAAACGTTTGTTTAAAACGCAAATGTTCGAGTCAAAGTTGTATTTTTACGAACAAAACTTACCCGAGACACCCAATGACTACCAAATAAATAATAAACATTTTAAATAAATCTTATAAAACGTTTATGAAAACTAGTCATGTAAATACACATATTTCATGGAAAAATCATTTGGAACGCAATGGCGCAAGTTTCGTATTTTGAATCGTCCATTAACTAGCCTAAACGAGTCCCGAACCATTAATTAACAAAAGTTACACTTTGGGTCCCTGTTTTTATATTTACAACAACTAACCTTAAAGGAAGCGTTGGTTCGCTGTACAACCACCCCTAGGGGGTGTGTTTGGGTGGCAGCCACCACCAAGGGTGTGTTTGGATCTGGGTAC
>BQNB010193724.1:0-11513 GCA_026074375.1 Tanacetum coccineum
AATCTTCCAATATGAAGCAACTCTCCACGAAGAACACAAAATAAATTCGAATCTTTTAAGCTTTATAATCGAGCTAGGAACTTGTAAATCACTTGTTATGGCAACAATACATCTTGTTTAATATGAAGAGCAAGAGAAACACCAAGATCAACCAACAAATTAAGCCCGAATTTCTTTTTTGAGCCGTGTGCTTTTCTTCAAAAATAAGGACGAATTTAATCTAGTTTAACCACTAGAATCAACCACAAATCCACACGTAGCTCTGATGCCAATTGTAGGATCGTTTAAATCATAACACGGGTGATGATTCGAGTGGTTTAGCTAGTTTCTCTAGAGAGAAACACTTGAGAGAGTTTTGTAGTGAGAGAAAATGTGTTTCTATGAAAAAGTGAATAATGACTAGCTTGCCTCTTCCAAAGTTGGAAGAGGCTATATATAGTTCTTACAAAAATATCGGGTATTAATACCCGACTTAAAACCGAAAAACATATGATTAACTATTAAACTACGAACTATTATAAACAATAAATATACGAAGTGACCGAGTCTTTTACTCATATCTAACAAAACGTTATGGAGATTTCTTCTTACGAGGAATGGATAGATTGGCTCTCGAATATCCGCCTACATTCTAAACATAAAAAGCTGTTCGAAGGGCTTTGTTATGTCATGTGGTGGTTCATTTGGAACTTTCGAAACAAGTTCATCTTTGGTTCAGTTCGTCCCTTGAAGGAGATTATCTTCGATGAGGTGGTGGCTTGTTCGTATTAATAATAGATGTAATTTTTCTTTTAATTGGATTGATTGGCTCAAAAATCCCAATCTTCTTTCGTTGTAATTTCTAGCTTCTCGCTAGTTTTTTCTTCAATAAAATTTGTCGTTAAAAAAAATTATAAAACAAAAGAGAAAGCAAAGTAAACTGTTTTTATCTCTAGCTGAGGACTAAAAGATTGTCTCAACTTGAAAAAACTTATAAAAAAGAACTTTTTAAGTTGTACCAAGCGATTCACGAAGGGAAAATTCAAAAGGGTAAAATAGTAAACGTACTTTTTAGAAAATTGAGTCTAGTACTTTTTTGTCTCGTCTTTTTCATGAGTCAAAGTTTACCTGACCATAAAGCAAGTTGATCTATGATCTCATTGCCTTCTTGCTCTGGCACAAAGCTTTGTAGATAAACAAAAATTTCACAATGGTTAGTGCATTGGTACATTTTATTTCATGCTAAAGGAAATGTTCAAGAAGAAGGACGGATATTACTTTTGGTGTGACTTACAAAATGACTTTGCGCAGGTATTCGGGTACAGAATGTCCCTTTGGGCTGAGCATATTGGTGGGCTTGAGAGCACTTTCGAGAGACAGAAAAGCATCGAGTGTGTAAGAAGGGTCAGATACCTGAATGGATCGAGCTGGAATTAATATGCAACCCTTTTATCCAACTTTCCCAGATGTGGGTAGCAACATATATTCATGGTCTTACTTGAGGCTCTTATTTTAGTTATTATGTCTTATACGTCAATACTCTGAGAATCACTCTTGCCAATATATGCGTTAATTTTGGTGATAAGGATCTAAACAATTTACTAAGATAATATGGATGAATATGTTACCCCATTTTGACAGCAAAGCAACCAATCAAGCAGCCCTAAAGCAACTCTTATTTTAAAAGAAAAAATAGAAACCAAAAACCCTCATTTTGACAGAAAAAACAACAACCTAAAACCCGTTTTGACTGAAAAACAACAAATCAACAGCCTCAAAACCGCACATGTTTTGACAGAAAAAATTCGACCAAACACCATTTTGACAGAAAAAAAATCACACATGAATTATTGAATACTTCCAACTTGCAAAGAACCTAATGACCATTTAAGGATGCATTTTTAAATTGGTCTTCATTGAAATCTTAGGTTCTACTTCCCAGTACAAAACAAACTTTTGTAAACCAAAGCTATTTACTCCTGGCACACACAATAGGGAATCATATATTGAGGAGTCAATCTCATACCATTTCCAAAACAAAATTTTAGGAAAATCCCTGAAATCCGGCCTCTATACACAGGGCCAAACCCCCTCCCTTAGAAAAGAATAAGGGCTAAAATTGTTTGTTGCAGCCGCAAGCTGATGGTTTAATATCCTGAAAGACTAATGCATGAGTTACTGCTTTCATTCACAATATGGTGTTGGCATTATGAAGTCAAAAAAGATGGAATTTATCTTAAGCGAAAAAGAGTTCAATTACCTTATATAATCAACAGTACAACACCAGTTAGAAAGAGAACCCCGTCACATATCGTGTCCAATATCTTAGAATTAACCTTATCACAACCTTCACCCGTTCTAGAAGTCGCATAACGACATCTTCAACCTGTAACCCAAACATAATTTAAAATTAAAACTTTATTCATATTCTATTAAATCCATATTGCTGCAACATCTAAACACCACTATATTAAACTCCAAAAATGAATCACATAAAGAGTCAAGAACAAAAATTGTGTTGTGTTGCCACACGAAAACTTAAAAGAAATATTCTGGGAACCTATTTATCGAAAGAAAAAAAAGTTGTCCACGACTTAAAAACTTACAATATAGAGAGCTATTTTGGAATAAACACAAATTCAAAAGACATTATTGTTAAGTCCATTATATAGCTTTTATTATATATTTTCATCTAATAAATTAACACAATAAAAAGAATTAACAAAGGACGACTGGCCTCTATAAAATACTATTTTAGGGCACCAGGAGTTACAAGCTAGTGTCGTATTTTAATTTGAAAATTGTGATTTTATTGCACCATTCATGGCCTACATTTACCACGTTTCATTTATTTTCTGTTATGTTTTTCTATCCGTATATTCCGTGTTGTTAAATTTTATATTTTATGTTTTATATTTGGGTTGGTGGATTTAGACCCCCATCAACATTGGAGGGGCACCCCATCATAGACCAATTATTAAAACTAATCATTATCATTTATTAAATTTATATCATAATAATTATTACAACAATCATTAAACAATCACCATTATGATATTTATTGCTTTTGACAATTAATTATTGGGTTTTGCTAAACTGTGTCTAATAGGCAGAGTTTAAGGTGTAGTTAATAAACATAAACTTTTCTAATTTATCAGAAAATACATTAAGAACACATTAAATGAACTTGTAAATTACTATAATTAACCAAAAAAATACATTAAATGCACATTGAATGAATTAAAACAACCCTTTTATAAACAGACTAATCCATGCTCAGTGGGCAAAGATTAACAAAACCCTTAATTATTATATAATATTAAACTAATCATTTTTTTTTCTTTTACAATTAATAATATAAATATTAAAACAAAAAATATAATTAATTACGTAATAACATTCATATAATTAATAGCGTAAAAAATAAACAATAAAAAAAGTTAAATCATATAACAACTATAATAACTTTAGTACATTTATCTTCGAGAACGAATATATTCGTCAAACGAGCCAAAAATGTATTGGTTATTGCTTCGGATTGTGGCTGCACTAAATGGTGTTTGCGTTGTTGCTTCGAAAATCTTTGACGAACCAGATGTTTGTTTGAATGTATTATGTAATCAAAGAATGTATTACCTTTTTTTCCCTTGTTGATTTGATGAAAGTAAAAAGCTGATTATGCAAGTATATATAAGATAATTTTAATTAATTAGTATTTGGTTAAGAGTTAATAACAGTTAATTCAATAACTTTGTGTATTACCGAGTAAAATATGTGTTGACTGGTATAATTTTTTTTGGTTAATTCTATATATACCCAATATAAACTCTAAATTGTCATATTTACCCAACTAAAAATAACAATGTAATATTTATCCAATTTAAACATCATATTGTCATATTTACCCATTTTATTATTTAAATCATTTGAAATAGATTTGCATCATTAAAATTATACACTATAATTAAAGATGAAGAACGTTGCCCCGAGGCATCAATAAATGCATTTATGCCTATGTTGGGTACCCGACCCGGTTTGAATTTCCTTTCTTTATTTGTTTCCACGTGTAGACTATACGTGTCTCCCAACCGAATCTCTCTCTAATATACGTGTCTTCCATCCTCTTTCACTCCCTCTCCTAATCCACTCTCTCTCTCTCTAAAAACAATAGATCTCACCGATCTTAGGGTTTGTTGTTGGCGTTTATTGCTGCAATTACATACGAGCCAAGGGAGTTTCCTTGGTGGTGGTGTCTATTTTGTAAGTTTATAAACATTAATTTTGATGTTATCATTTTTATGCACTAGAAGTTAGGGGTTTTTCTCAACTTATTGCAATATATACTACTGGTGATTGTGATATTTTAGGAGGGTCTTGGATTGTTATATCCTTCTGTGCTTTATATTCATCTAATTTAATTGCTAAGTAATACCCTTTTTTTATACAGATGTTTGGCATAAGGCATTCGGAAATGTTTGGGATTGGTTTCCTGGAAATGGCAAACTTAACAAACTAAATGAAGAAGCTGGAGTATTGGAAATTAGGCGTCAAGCAGGTTAGTTTTGACTTATGTTAAAATAGGCTTATAAGAATGAACCGTATATCAAAAACTCTAAACGGCTATCCAGAAATACACTTCATTGTTTCAAAAATAAATACTACTGATTTACAGGTTTAATATTACCAATTTTGTTAGCTATTAACTGAAATGCGCTTTGGACAAAAATTCCATTCCGGAACCAATAACAAAAATATGGTTACGGTTATTAGTAGAAAAATGATGCCTAACATATTGGTGATGCCGATAATAAAGATGTGCTGATTCTTTAATGTTTTGGAGTATGATGACTTCAGGCCAATTTATCATATTGTAACATTTGTTTTAAGCTAAGAGGAAAGAAGTCAAATATTGCGATATTTGAGCACCAGGTGATGCTTTAACAAAGGTTTTAATAGAGTAATAAATGGATCAGGTGGAAACAAGTTAGTATTGTCCATCAGTTTGCAATGATGATATGGACATATGTATTAGTTTGGCGTCTTTAAAAAAAATCATTTTTAATGAACGGAGGAAGCATTTCTTGATATCATTCGTTTTTCATTATGATGTTTGTACCAAAAGAATAATGGTCATAAAAGTTCATTATTATAATGAGAATGGCCTAATTTATTTGTAAAATGAAACGATTTAGGCCACGTCAACCTGATTGACCTGTTTTCTTTGTAGTTAACCTGTTTAATTGGATACATAAAACAATTTTAGATTCGCATTTTTCTCGCAGTCTACCATCAAATTGACTAACAAAAGTAAGGTACATAGAGTTTTGCATTTTTTCGTTAGTGATAGGTGGGACTCATGTTGTTATCAAAGTGAACTTTTGTATGCAGCTTTAGTGATAGGCGGGACACGAATATATTTGGTGCTTTAGGTATTTCAAGGGCCGTTTGGAACTGCTGCAAGACAGCTAATATTAGAGGTATCTTGGACATTTGGTGGTGTTTTGGGGGCTGCTGAAAAACTGCAACTTTTAGGAGCGTTTTCAGAAAAAATTTGTATAGATTTTGGTAGAATATAGCAAATTTAGAATAGCCGACAGTTGGTGTAAACGATTTTTCTTTGTTATAGAAAGTGGACATTATGATATGCATGATCGTTTACTACACACCCTTCTTTAGATCACATTCGTTTCTTTATAGAGAGTGGACATATCTATCTTTATTTCGCCGGTTAAATTAGACAATTTGTTTAAACCTGGACCATTAGCCGTCATCAAGCCGTATTATTTGTACCTCTATTATCATTTACTATAGATTTTGATGAGAATTTGGTCGCGATTAAATGTTGTTGGATATGTCATTGTTACATTTCTATCATGTAAATCGCTATTTGGCTAATAGGTTCAATTCTTTGTTGCTTTTATTTTTCGTAAGTAGGCTGGGTTGGGTTTTCTGAGCTTACTACCACATTGTTTCATTTCAGACCTGCGGCTAGAAGTAGTGGGAAGAGGAACCATTATCCCATCACTCCGCGTTTTTCAGCTCAGAAATAATAGGCTTCGACTCAAAATAATTCATCAAGCTTATACGTAGCCATGTTGCAGAACAATCGTAACATGTAAGTCCTATGTCTCTTATTTACGAAATTTTCTACTGTCCTTCATATAACGCACTTCACTATATGCTCATCTGTTGTTGTGCGATAGATTTAAGAAGACTTTTTTTCCTTCCAAAATGGTGCCGACTAAAAGATTTATGTCTCATTCGCTTATATTTATCTGGTCATAAGCTCAAAAAGTAACAATATTTTTTAGGCCACATAGTGGGGGTATTAACACATGATTTGACGGTATTACAGGGAATTAGAAGGTGCCGATGAGTATGTTGGGAAGATTGCGCTGACGGTTGGCGATAAAGTTGCAGCCTACTAATAAGTTCGGTCATGATCGAAGGTAATATGTGGCGCTTTTATTCAGTTCCTACATATTTGGAATGTGCACTTTTGCAAAATAAGCCGATAAGTAGTTTTTCTACTAAAACAATCCATTCGCAAATCGTAAGTAGCCTAAGACCTTATTGCTTTAGCGACAGTCAGTTTTTATAAATTTTGAGGTGTAATAGGAGTATTAATGGTAATCTGAGATATAGTGTGATCTTACAGGGCATGTCAGCGAGATGGCTGCCACAGAGAAGACGGCTAGCGTTCTGGCGGGGATTTGGAAACTGCACGACACGCAACTATTGGTATCATTTGAATTAATAAAGAATCTCTAAAGCATGTTTACTATTTGCGAGCTTATTTACTTAAACTTATGAGCTGCACAAGCCCATAAGCTCAAGTAGAAAAGTTCACTGATTGGTCTAAACTACACCTTAAAATATATAATATATAATAAAATATAAAATATATATGGTAAGAATAGTCTAGAAACAAAATCAATAAAACCGAGAAGTAGTATAGAATGTTCCCGGGTCGTTTATCCCCAACGAGGCTGGACTGGAGAATCGATACAGTCGGAAGATTGGCGTTTGAATGAGAAAAATGAAGATTTGCGAGTGTGGAACAGTTAAATTTAAACAATAACAAACAAAAAACGTTTAAGGAACAACCAAAAAAATATGAAATTAAGCTAGAAAACGAGAGCACGGATCCCCCCCCAGAACAAAGGATTAAAACCTTAAATCTTCAAATTAAACCTACAAGAAATTTTCACTTCTTAACACTACTCTAAGGGGACTAATTAACGAAATGAAAAAGAACTCGACTGCTGACAACGGAGGTCGTTTGACCAAAACGAAGTCTAGACAAAAACCGACACCCGAGCCGTTCTTTAACAAATCAAAAGATTGAAAAATTAACCTTACAAAAGGGGAAGTTTTTTTATTCTTTCCTACAAATCTAGACTAAAGAAAATTTTCTAAAAAAGAAAAATAATTTTTTTGATAATTTTGAATTTTTTTGAATTTTTTAAACTTTTAACCTAAATTAAATTATAAAAAAAATACCTAAACTATTTTAAAAATTCTGAAAAATTTACGTAAAATACTAGACATATACACTAACCTACGAAAAATAAGAAACCAAGATTGGTTATAAATAAGCCCGAAATAGCAGTTACAGCTTATAGACTAAAGACGTGAAAACCCCCCTTAAATACAACGCACTTGGGACTTTAATGAAAAAGGTCACCAAGGGTGGCTAGCGGTAAGTGTGGGAGTATTAAAGACGGGGATGTATCGAGGGTAGAGGCCCGGGTTCGAGTCTTGCTCACCCGGGTCACCCTTTGTCTTCCATTTTTCTTTTTTCTTTTTTTGAAAAACTTTGTGAAAAAGGTTGTTTAAGCTCCTCGAGCTTATTTATCAATTTCTTTAAACTCAACTTTTTTAAAAAGCTAAGAATAAGTTGATAATGTGGCTTTTAAATGACAGTTGTTTTAAAAAAAGCTTTAAGGCTAAAAAAAAACTAGTTTTTAGGACTTTTTGAGAAAATATGCTAAATCTAAACTGATAAGCTAAAATGCATTATCCTACCCATCTTAAATAAGCACTAAAAAGCTAAATTGTGACAACTAAATAAGCTAAAAAAGGGCTTAAATGACAGAAAACTTAAATCGCTTAAAAGGCAAAAAGGGCCTAACTGTTAACAAAATAAGCAAAGAAAGTGGGAAATAAGCACTCACCAGCTTATCACTCCATCCTAAAAAGAAGCTAGGAGCACAATAAGCAATGAGTAAGGCTTTAATAAGCTCTGGCAGAAATGATGGAGCAATGTCTACACTAAGCCTAGCAAAAACAGCCAAAGAGGTTACTTTAAGCTTAAAAATAAGCTATCAAAAGAGGCTCTTAAGGTAGAATTTGAGGAGGCTTGTCTAAGAGCTATTGGCTTCATAAGATAAGCGGTTTACTAATAAGCTAAATAAGATGGCTTAAAATTCACCCCCTAGCACCAGGGGAGAATAAGCTAAAGACAAGGGCTTATATTGACAGCTTGTAATAAGCTGTCAAATAAGCTCAATAAAAAAAGCTAAGTTAAAACAGATTAAGAACACTAAGAAATGAACTTGTGCACAAATTTTAAGCTTCCAAAAACCATTTAAAGTTGCTGATTTTAGCTCTTGAAAAAGGGCTTTTTCCTTTGAGAAATGACAAGTAAATCTTTGACAGCTTTGACTCAAAAAGTCAAATGACTCAAAAGGACTTTTGTCAGCTTGTTTTAACACACAAATGACACACTTTTTGAACTACAACTCAAGTTTACAATGGCTAATTCAAATAAGCACTTTTAAACTTTTATAAAACCACAGTTTTAATTGGTGACTTAGATAACCTTGAAAAACATTTTTTAAACTTAAAAACCTTTTAAAAACAGACTTAAACGAGCTACAAACTCAAGCTAAAGTTAGCCTAATGGTTACAACCCATGACTTTCCCATTTTGACCCGTTTTCATACTTAACCCAAACACCCCTTAATATTTTAAAACGGATTTTAAAACATACAAGAACTGTTTTAAGCTCAAAATTTTTAAAGACTACTACTAATTAAGCAATATTAAACAATAAAAATATGAAAAGCTAAACAAATAAGCACTTTTTAGAGACTGATAAGCTAGTGACAGAATTAAGCTAAATTAGACAGTTTTTAAGCAGTTTGGCAAGAAGATGAAATACAAGCAACTAAAAGGTATTTTTAACCATCATTAAACACAAATAAGTATAATAGAACATTAATAAGCTAAAAATAAGCTAATAAGCAATGCTACAGTAACTGAGGTAAAAAGAAAACTTACAGAAGTCCAAATGAATAAGGTTCTAAATCCTAATTCCTAACCCCTAGTCCTTTGTGATTCTGAACACTTAAAACCCAAGGCTCATCCAGGTTTAGCCATGCTTCCTTTTTGCCTATCACCATAGTTACTTATAAGACATAATTTATAAAGAAGAATTTAAACAAATTTTTTTCATTAATCATCAAAAGAGTACAAAGTTTTTTTTTGAAACAGGATTACAACTTTAAAAAAAAAGATTACAATGAACTTTTTAAAAATTCTAAAATTACAACTAAAACTTAAAAACTTAAAAACTTAGATAAAAAAAAACTTCCATCTTGTCTTCTGGCTTTTATAGCACCACATGTGTGCTTCTTGTGTTTGTTTGCTGAGGAAAAACTAAGCTCAATCCTGGCCTTCAATCTTTCTTGGTTTCCATGTCCCAAATAATCACGACCCTTGATAAGGTTTTGGCACCCATTTTGACCCGGATTGCCAACATGGCAAGGAAACATGTGATGGGGGTTTTAGTGGAGTAGGGTTATAATGATGATTCTTTGTGTATTAGGTGTTGCCGGGTAAAAGGAAGGAAGAAGACCCGTGATGGGGTTGGGGAAAAATGGCGGGAAAAGGCTTATAAAATGGTTAGGGGTGACAGGGCAAAAGTTTGGTGGTTTGCCAACTTTGGCCCTTCAAGGTGTAAGTGTCCAACTTTGGCCCCTCAAGGTTATAAGGTATTTTGCATCCATGGTCCTTGTGGTGATATAAGGTTGAGGGTTTGGCAGAAACGCCCCCTCAACCTTATAACTCTTATTGCAAACATAGTCCTTTGGGTAAACAAGTTTGGGACATTGGCAGAAACACCCCCTCACTTGTTATTTCAAGTAAATGCAAAACAACCCTCTTCCCTTAGTCTTTTTCTTCTTGTAATACACTTAGGGATTTGGCATTTTTGGTCCCTCAAGTTATATTTCTTCTGATTTTGACTTCCTCTTGACTTTGACTTTGTCGGGGTTGACTTTGACTTTGACTGTTTGACTTTTCTGTTGACTTTTTGACTTGATTGACTTTTTGGCTTCGATTTGGCTTCGTCTTTTCACACTTTTCCATTCCGTGCCCAGTTTTGTCGTTTTGGCTTTGTTTTTCGTCCTTTTGTGTGATATCCGTTTCCTGCACAATACAAATGCAAAACAAACATATATTTGGCAGTTTTTGTCTGTTTTTGGTCATTTAAGTCCGTTTTTAATGGAAAAAGGTATGTGTAATTAAGCACATACCAAAATCCCCCATACTAAGGTATTGCCGTGTCCTCACGCAATGTTATGAAGTAAACATTTACGAAAACTAAGAATCTCAATCCCCCTCGACTAATAACCTCGAAAAGTAGCTAAGTGTTCGTCAAGGGGAACTAAAGAATCAATAGCTTCGACAAGTCCCGTTTTCACCATTTTTTATCTATACACTAACTATCCCTAATATTTTTGGATTTTCCTTTTTCTTTTCTCGACTTCCTGTTTGACTTCCTTTATTATATCAACATTGGGATCATAGAATGAGAAACGCCCATAGAATAATCTACGGATGTCCTGACGGATAAATTCATCGTCCCCGATTTTTCACTAGTTCCAAACCAAGCAATTAAACAAGATCATTTGTCAATATAAGTCTAAATGCTAAGCACTCATACTTATGACTTGTGAACTTTTAACTCCCAACATGAATATATGATTTAAATGTGTGTACTCATTTCAACTCAACCATAGATCAACTTATTTCCATAGTCGTGATTCAAGATGAATCATGACTCAAAGCAACAACTTATTAGGACCTTGTAACTTGATTTTAAAGAACGAGATTTTAACTGTAGAACTTTTTGCAACATCTTCATCATTATAATCATAAGTTCTTAAAGCTAGGAATGCGTTGCTTAGTTTGAACACCTACCTAGGCCTCGCTCCCTAGTAGGATATCACAACCAACGACCGATGTTCTTAGTTTGAAAACCCACCCCGTTGCTAGCGTAGTGGGAAATCACATCAACACCTTCTTCCTAATATGGCTAAGGATAGGTGTCTTAGTTTGAACCCTCACCTAGACCTCGCTTCTTGGTGAGATATCACAACACACCAAATCCCTAGAAGTAAAGATGTCTTAGTTTGAACCCCCACCTCGTGGTTAGCGGAGTGGGATATTGTTAGCCTTAATTTTATATAAGTCGAACAAGAATGTTATCGGTCTTTTTAGTCGTAATTAGTCTTGTTAAGTAATAG
>BQNB010193725.1:0-11513 GCA_026074375.1 Tanacetum coccineum
TAATGAAAAATAAACTATCTCCTCCTATTTATAGACCCATAGGAGGAGGTCTTTTCTAACTTAACACTTTTAGTCCCTGTACTTATAAAAGTACTTACAAGTAGGTCATTTCTTTATTTCTAACATTTAGCCAACTTATGAACATAAATAAGAGTAACACAATATTCAGGTATAACCAACACATCATACAAAATTAAGCCATTAGACTACTTGAGATTTCTAATTTTAGAAATAAAAGCCTCTGTCCCATTAGGATGGCCAACCTTTATTTTAAGATGAGAGATATCAAGAACATTGTCTAATTCCTTATCAGTGTATGTCATATGTTGATTTGCCCTTGAATCAACAATTTTTCTATTACAAACTAATTTTTGTTAAAAATTTGTATTAGAACAAAAAAACTTGTTAATGTTTTTATGAAAAATCGTACTGTTGTTATACAAAGTACCTGCCATGTTAACATGAACATTCTTTCCATTTTTATTGTCTTTGATGAGAGAGATGAGAGTAGCTATTTGTTCATCTGTAAACCCAAAAGATGAACTAGTCCCAACAGAATTATTATTAGAAACATTTTTCCCTTTAAAAGTCTGATTAGATTTCTTCTTTCCAAAATCAGTAGGATAACCAATGAGTTTAAAACATCTCTTAATAGTATGACCATTAAACCTACAGTTCTCACAAACCAAACCTGAACCCCCACCTTGCCTATTATTGTTTAAGTTATTAGGTCTAGGTCCACTATTCAGGTTCAAATTATTTCTTTGAAAATTATTTCTATTAGGCACATTAGAGACAAAAGCAAAAGCCTGATTCCTTTGAGAGGAACCAATAATAAATAGAAGCCTGATTCCTTTGAGAGGAACCAGCTATACCACCAACAGCAACTTTGTGAGACTCCTCACCAGAAATGGTAGCATAAGCACTTCTCACATCAGGTAAAGTTTCTCTAGACAAAATAGAACTTCTAATTTGCATATAAGAATCATCAAAGCCCATAAGAAATTGCATTAATTTCAACAACTGGTTATGTTTCTTAAAACCTTCATAAGCATTACAAACATATTTAGGCAACTCAATAATAGCATCATACTGTTTTCATAAAGCATTCAACTTTTGATAATAATGAGCAATAGAAGAACCATTCTGTTTAAGAGTATTAATTTGATTATGCAAACCAAACATTATTGATTCATCAACTTTGTCATAAGTTTCTTTTAACTCTTCCCAAACATGTTTTGCTCTTTTTGAAAAAATTTGAGACCCAAAAAAAGTTCCTCAGATATTGAATTCAAGATCCATCTCAAAACAATCGTATTCACCCTATTCCACTGTTTACCAAGAACCTCATCAATATTAGATCTTTTACAAGATCCATCAATAAAACCAATCTTATTATTTCCTTCTAAATCCAAAAGCATAGCACATGATCATACTTGATAATTTTATGTTCCCTTTAGTTTTATTGAAACAACAGTTAAAGCAGTAGTATCATTAGGATGCAAGTGTAATAGATCACTAATATCTAATTTACTATTTTGTGTAAGAGTAATATGTATTCATCATCATTCAGAATTAAGAGGAGAATTATGCTCATAATTATGAACAGACATAATGACAAACAAGAAAACAAATAGAAAAAATAAGGCAAACAATCAAGAAGGAGAGAAAGAAGTTCTCAGGCTTTTACACCACTCAATGTGGCAGATCAAGGACAGACAAACACAATTACACTAATAAGAGAAAGAGATAAAGAGTTGTCACAGAGCTATTGAATGATACGCAACGAAAAGCAATACCAAACTGACTATCTTCTTGATTCACTTAGTCAAGAAGGCTAGCAGATTAATCCACACCCAATCACCAAGATCCACAAAACCCTAATCCTCAAACTAGAGCAAATCAAACCCAGAACTTCCAAATCCAACTATTAAGCAACCTTAATCACCAACCAACAACCTAGAGAGAGTAATTAAACCAAGATTCACGAAACCCTAATTTTTCAAAATTATGGTTTTTTGAAATTAACAATAGATCTGAGCAATTAAACCACAAATCTTACAAGAAAACAATTTTAATTAAAAAGGGATTTAGCCGTACAATAACAACAAACTTTGCAAAGTGTTCCATTTTGGTACGTGAACTTTTTTTTGTGCCACTTAATGTAACGAACTTTCATGTTATGTGTTGATTTGCACACTGAAACTTGTTTTACCAGATCAGAACTTATGAATCCTACGTGGACTTCCATGTAGGACTTCCACTCACACATTTAAGTTTATATTTCTTATTTTTTTTGTTTTTTTGTTTCTCGTTTTCCCCAAATCCATTCATACCATCCCCAAAAACCTAACCTTAACACTAACTTCATCCCCAATTAATCAAACTAGGGTTTACAACTTTTGAGAGAGAGAGGAACGATTTGAGAGAGAGAGGGAGATAAGTCTAGAAAAGTGAAGGTCAAAGCTAGAGAGGCCAGCTTTTATAGCATCTTGACCACCGACTTATAACTATCAACACTTGGCAGCATCAACCCTTCATCTTTAGGTCTTTGTTCATAATCAACCAAACCTTCTTACAAGCTTAACTGAAAGATAACAAAAAACACAATAAGCCCCTCATCTTTTATGTTTACCAAATTGAGGCTATACTTTCAATAGATAATAAATGATATGAACTCTCCTGATTAGGGGTGTAAACGATCCGAGCTTTTAACGAGCTACTCGAGCTCGAGCTCGTTTTACTCGAGCTCGAGCTTAATACTTACGAGCTCGAGTCGATCTCGAACAAATATTAGTGCTCGATTAGTTTGACGAGCCGAGCTTTGAAAACTAATATTTGGCTCGGTCGTTTGAGAAAACTCGTTTAAATATCACGAGTCGAACGAGCCGAACGAGCTAGTCGAGCTTAACGAGCCGAACGAGCTACTCGAGCTTAACAAGCCAACACTTAATATATAGATTTTTAAGCTTATTTTATTTTAAAATTTTAATATATTTTTCTAGTATTATTAAGATTCAAGTTGTATCTTAATATTTTATTTCTAAGTTACATATTTACTTGAAGGTAAACCTCTTCTTTTTTCTTATACTTTGTTTTATAGGCTTTTTTATTTTTCTTTCTTTCTTCTCTCTTTCTATGTGGGATGTGTTTTCTTTTACTCTTTTTTGAACATGTGTTATTCTTTTTTACTTCCATCTTTTATATCTAATACATACATTATTTGCTTTTTAGTTATTAATAGTTTTTTAAAACAACTAAATGATAACTCTTTTAGGTTAAATACACTTATTTATCTTATTTATACTCAAATTACGTTTGTAGTTTATTGATTTAAAAATGAGAAGAAAACACATGCTTGACATAGTTTTCGAGTTACAAAATATCCATGTGCATAAATAAGGATACGTGCGCAAATATGCATTTAGGATCTATTCACGCAATTATTCGTTAAAAGGAATACGTATACAATTTAACCATTGTTATAGCTTACTCTTAAAAACACCAATTAAATTCGTTAAACTAATAATTGTATACACCATAAATAGAAATAACAAGCAAAAGAACCCGCGCGTTGCGGCGGGACTAATTTTTTCCCGAATAATTTTTTTTTACGTTTCGGAGGTTTTTTTTTGGGCGATGCGTTATGGCGGGGCTAATTTTTAATATTTTCTTTTTTTGTATGATTCGGGGAAAAAAAATTTGCGTTGGGACGGGCTAATTTTGTTAAAAGGTGAGGGTCCGTTTTGTATTTTTTTTACTTTGGGCCAGATTTTAGGCTATTTTTTGGGTTTTTTTTGGCTAATTTTTTTCCGGATATTTCCTTCTTTTGTACGATTCGGGAATTTTTTTTTTGCGTTGGGACGGGTTAATTTTTTCCCGAATATTTTCTTTTTTTGGAACGGTTCGATATCTTTTTTTTGGGCCAGATTTTGGGCCACATTTTATGCGAATTTTAGGCTAGTTTGTAGACAAATGTGTATATTAGTAATAAAAAATTTTTATATGGCTTATGTGTTGGGCCTTATGTTTAAAGTGTTGTTTTTTTTTTTGCTATGAGTTTTTTTTTAATATAATGGGTTGTACGTTTGTGGCCATATCGATTATTTTAAAGTTATTAAGTATCGAAGATGTTTCCGCGGATATTTTTTTTCTGAATAAATCGGAACTTTGTTTTTTTTTTTTTTTTTGCTATATGGGTTTTTTTTAATATAATGGGTTGTTTACATTGTGACCATATCGGTTATTTAAAGTTATTAAGGCATCGAACATATTTCCGCGGTAATTTTTTTATCTGAATAAATCAGGAACTTTGGTAATATTTTTTTTTTAACTCCTACTTTGTGTCTATACAAATTTTCAAAAAAAAACCAAAATCGGGGAGCCGTTACTGTAGCAAACGGCCACAGTCAAACGACTGCGTTTTTGTAGTAATATTTTTTATATGGCTATGTATTGGGCCTCAGTTAAAAGCGATTGTATTTTTTCTGCTATAGGGTTTTTTAATATATTATGGGTTGTACATTTGACCATTAATCGGTTATTTTAAAGTTTAAAAGGTACGAAGAATGTTTCCAGCGGTATTTTTTTATCTGAATAAATCGAACTTTTTGTAATATTTATTTTTTTAACTCATACTTAATGCATACAAATTAAAAATCAAAAATAAAAAAAAAAATAAGAAAACAAAACAAATCAAAACTACAACTGATACATGTTTACAGTCTACATGAAATAAGTAGGTTTTTCTAATTCTTGGCCCATGTTTGAATTAGAGAGAAATCTTGGGCCAGATTTGGGTTAAGTGATCTTGGCATTTTGGCGGTAGACGTAACCTTGCCGAAACTTAATTATAAACAAGTGGAATTGCGGCCCGCGCGTTATGATAAACATGTTTGTGTTGAAGTATTTAACGTGTGTTTTGTTTCCGATTTTTTTAATATGTTCAGTTAAATCAGTCGAACCGAGTCGTCTGATCTAGTTATGAAAACATAAATGACATATATTCAAAGACTAAAGCATGCTAACATATTTTTATAGTCAACAATAGCAATAACACATCTTCTTGGTATAATATTTTATATAATAAAATAATTACATCATTTCGGAGTTTTTCATCAAATTGAATCATATGAATTTAAAAATTAGACCAATCAGAACGCTTGATCTTGCCACGTAGGCAAAATCGTGTGATCTGATTGGTCAATAAAAAGTCAAAATTAAATCGATTTGGTCAAAATTAAAAATTTGTGGTGGAGAAATATGACGAGAAAAAAAACACATAAAAATATATGTGTCAAATTTGTGAAGAAAAAAACTTGAAAAAAGTGGAGGTAATTAATAAAAATTTAGTGATTTTTAATTTTAAATAAATTATATGGAGTTAAGTGTAAATTTATAAATTTACATGTTTTATTATAACTTTAAAAAATAAACAAATAACCCCTTAAACTTTATACCCGTAGACTTTATATTTTAAAATATTACAAACGTAAACAATTTTTTACTTCCAAACAAAGATTTAACAGTATCTAATCACATCCCAAATCTACCCGAAGACTTTTTGATGGATTTTTCATTGTCGGTCTGAAATTATGTTGTACAACCAAATAGAAAAACACCGAAGCACATAAAATATCATAAATTAATAAAAAGGGTTTTCTAGCTATTCATTGATGTGTTTGGAAGAATTGCATTTTTTTTCTTTTTGTTTAATACGTACTAAAATTCTAACATTTAAATTTCTCAAAAAGTCTTTATTCCATTGACATGTATGTATGCCTATAAATCATATATAACAATCTAGGCTACTTTTATATCTTAAAAAAGTGTTGGTGACGGAAAAATGGGTAAAACTCTTTTTATATTTGTATATGTATTAAAGATATACAATAGGTAAATCTTTGTTTGACCAAAACATATTGTATGTACGAAACATAATACTTATTTGAGTTTTTTAGCTTTCTATATTCTATAAATATTGACGATTTTGATAACTCAACTTGATGCTTTTAAATTCGATTGCGAAGCTAAATTTTTACATGTTTTAACACAAAGTGTGACCATTAATCTTAAGTATAGCTGACTCAATAATGCAACTAGAATCATAAAACATATACAATATCAACTGCATACCCAACGGTAAGATAACCAGCCTTCCAAAGTGGAGGTCAATGGTTCGAATATAACGAGGAGAAAACTAATCCCCTTGTGGCCTCGAAGGTTCACATGAGCCGACTTCGGGCTACCTAAAAGAGTAGTTTTGTAGAGATTAGTCGGCTCACAATGTCGAGTTAGTTAACAGGTAAATCAAAAGAAAAAAAATTGAAGTAATTATCACCTCAAGATCATATATATAATATAGATATGAATCTTATGTCTCTTCATTTGATTTCGATAATACGTCATATATAAACATAAATTATAAAACAAAAGTATAAACATAAAATTCATATATGTATTTAAAAAAACATAAAGTTAAACCCCGTGCGTGCACGGACATTAATAACTAGTAGATATATTATATATATATAATATATATATTTATATTTTATATATATATAAATATATAATATTATAGAGGGAGGGAGCGAGAGGGAGAGAGAGAGAGAGAGAGAGAGAGAGAGAGAGAGAGTTATATGGCGAAATTTATAGGATATTAAGCTCCGGAGTAACATGCAACCGCTTAATACCTCGTTCAAATACAAATGGACACGGGTATAATGCTTTTATAGATCCAATACCTTTACAATTAATAATTCACAATATGTACCGTAAACTCTAGCAACACACAGTGGCGGACCCAAGAAGTTAGAGGGTGGGAGGCAATTTTTTTTTTTTTTGACAAAAGTCGTTGTGCACACTAGGATGAAAACACAAATACAAGGTTTTTACACTGTTTGTCTTCAATATGAGGGGCAATTTGAATTTGCGGTGGGGTGCACTTTAATAAAAAAGTCAATAAAATTTTTTTTTACACTAAAAACTGAATTTTTTTGGCGAACTATGAAGGGCACCGCCCCCCATACAAGTAGTTCCGCCCCTGGCAACACATAAGCATCGATTAAAATAAATAACTCAAAATTATCAACAAACAAAATTTACAGAAAAACTAAGAACCCTATTGACATATAACTAAAAATCTCATATCACTATCAAACAAAATTAAAAAATAACACTTGAGGCATAGGTGAAGAAAGAAAAAAGAGGTTTTATTCTTCGGTGAATAAATTGAAAATTTTGTCTTGAAATTACTACAACAACAATCAAAGTGAAACATAATTTGATCAGTTTTTCATCAAATAGCCCTATTGTATAATTTTGCTCTTCAGTTTAGGTTTGGAATTAAAACGATGGGTTAGAACGGTGATTTAGGAAGGATAGGGTCGAAAAAGACGGAGGAGGTGAATTAATTTCACCTTTTACCTTTAAATTAAGAGTTAACTACATTTTTGGTCATTATGGTTTACTGGGTATAACGGTTTTGGTTAAATAGTTTAAAATGTAACGGATCCAGTCCGTTTTTGTCGACCCGTAACACTTTTGGGCCAAACGTTAGTTTGACTAACGTTTGACTGTCAAATACAAGGGTATATTTGTCTTTCAAGCCTTTTGTTACATAAAAAAAAGTAATCAATAAGAACTCCTAACAAATACTATTTAGAACAGATGTTATAGATCTCGATCATTGTATCATGGCAAAGCTTATGTCCGTATGACCCTACTTTCCTAGCAAAGGCCATCATAAATCTATTGTGAAACTTGGAGCACACATAACTGCTGCAATTTCAATCAGGTTCATAATGATTCTATGATGACAGCAAGAGTCATTCTAAGCATCACCCTTTTTTTCAGTCAACATTCACCCAAACACCCCTTATTTCTTATCTCTCTATACTTCTATCATTATCTTCTTCACCTTAAAAACACCATACCTATCACCATTATCCAACAAACACCAAACCATCACAACATCACCCCCTGCCACCATGACACCACCACCAAATCACCACCATTGAACCGCCGCCGTCTGCCTACATTCAACACCAAACCACCACGACATCACCACAACAAACACCCTCTGCCACGTGATCACCACCAAACCACCACCACCACCGACCCACCAAACCACCACGACATCACCACATTCCCTCGCCGACCCGTCACAGCCACCACATATTTAAACCACAAACATCAACACCAACCGCCTAACCTCACATCCACCTCCGACAATCCCCCGTCTCGTCAGCCACGGACCACCACAAGCCGGATCTTGTCAGATCCGACATAATCCGCCTTTTTGCTCCACAAAACAAAAATGCAACAATCATTTCATCAATAAACCATGTGCCTCCTACTGTATTTCGAGCTCTTGTGGGTTATATATGTGAGTTAAGAAGTTTTGTGAGATTGTGATTTGTTTATGAGATGGGACATAGGGTACTTATGTTGGAAGAGACGGTGTCACATTTACAGTGGGTGTGGTGGGTAAAGCTAGGATAGGGTTTGTTGATAAAAAACGATTAAGTTATAAAAAGTGAAGAAAAATATGAAGAAAGGGTATATTAGTCATTCTATTTCAAAAGATTAGGGTATTTTAGTCATTTCAGGTTTTTTTAACAAATCAAACTAACGGTCAACGAACAATTGGACCAAAAATGTTACGGGTCGAACAAAAACGGACTGGATCCGTTATATTTTAAACTATTTGACCAAAACCGTTATACCCGGTAAACCATAAGGACAAAAAATGTAGTTAACTCTTAAATTTAATTAAATTAACCTCATCTTTTAAAAGTTTTGTTTTTTTATATTTCTTGCACATGCATTTTTTACTTCTTTTTCTCTAAAACGAAAGTAAAGAAAAATGGATAAGGATCCTCTCATGTTCAAATGAACATGAGAGTTAATGTTGTGTTTTGTATGATTGTACATTTGGTTATTTAATTCAAATGTACAATCTTATAAGGCACAACATTACCTCTCATTTTCATTTGAAGATAAGAGGATCTTTTTCCAAGAAAAATTTAGTTAAATCAAGAAATATGTAGTAGCTTTTTTAATTTACTAAACGTACCGAAAAATAATAATTATTAAATTATTGTCAAATAAAAAAAATATGATTTAAAAAAAAATACAAACGTCCTCACTTAAAGTTTTATTTTATTATATAAAAGATAAGTTAGGCTCCGTTTAAGACAAATTAAGCTTAGGGCTGCAATCAAGTCAAACTTTTATCAAGCAACTCGAGCTCGAGCTTGAGCTTGACTCGATCAAGCCGAGCTTTTATCGAGCTCAAGCCCGAGCCCGTGCCTAAAAAACAAGCTCGAAACCCATAATGAGCCGAGCTTGAGCTTTTATCAAGCTTTTCGAGCTTTTATGTACATAAATATTTTTGTTAAACATATTTATATAAACAACGTAAATGTTAATGTAAATATTGGTATAATAATTAAATATTTATCGTAGAAGGATATTTAAAGCCTAATTTTCAAATATTTTGTACAAATTCTTTACTCTTGAGTCAATCATGTATTTTTTTACCTTATTGATAAGTTTGGCTATCGAATACAACATTTATGAATAAATTCGAGCTTTTCGAGCCAAGCTCGTGCCCTATTCAATTATAACTCGAGACGAGCTCAAGCTTTGATGATTAAGGCTTGACGAGCTATCGAGCCAAGCTCAAACCTAACTTATGATTTTCGAGCCGAGCTCAAGCTCTGTCAAGCTCGAGCTCGGCTTGACTTGATTACAGCCCTAATTAAGCTTCTAATAAATGCAAACTTAGTTTAGATAGTTCAAGCTTATTTAATTTTCATCAATGAACCTCATGAAGGGGGATGCAAGCTAGTTTTTGTCCGTTCTTTTAAGATTAATCGGATAAATAAAAGGGATCCGAATGTTTAAACGGAAATTTCTTGTTCATATTTGTTCTTTAAGAAAATGAGATTACTTAAGTCCGTTTATGTTTGTTTATTAAGATGTCAAACGATCATAAAATATTCATGATTTATATAACATTTCTTTTGTGTGTGTGTATACGTTTGTCTTTGTATGTTTACTAGTTATAAGTCTTGTGCACACACGGAGTTTCACATGAATCAAATTTATTTTAAAATTTCAGTTCAATATACGAACATATAAATTTTTTCTCATGTTTAATGCTTTATAATTGTGATATTAGTATAACTAATATTTGTGCTCGAGTTTTACATAAAAGTTTGCATTAGGTATTAATATAGATTAATATTTTGTAAAAAAAATTCGATGAAAGATGTAAGTTTGTTTAACTGACTTGGTGTTGTGGTTGATGTTGTTGTGTAAATTTAATAATTAACATCATGTTGTACACAATATGCGAGTTTATTAGCACTTATAACTGTTGATGAAGTTAAAATATAAAGTTTTTTTAAATTATTTTTTTCTAGATATTCTTATATAAACTTTAAATAGGAATTGCACGAGTCATTCTTATAAGTACAATCGCGTATATTTATTTTCATATCACAGCAACCCGCGCTTATATTTGATATTTATATTCTCGTTAATAATAATTTAGCCGTATTTAATTTTCAAACTCGTGTACGCATGAGTTAAACTCATAAAGATGAATAACATTAGTTGTTCGTATACATACAACCTCGTATATTTATTTACATACACAATAACTCGTGCTTTCATTTTGATATTTATAATCTCGTGTATATACATGGTGTGTTTTTAAAAATTGTAACAATCAGTACGTTGCATTTTAAAATATATAATTTAGGGGTATAAAGTTTAAGTGGGTATTTATTTATATTATAAAGTTATTAAAAAAATAAAAATTTATAATTTTACACCTAACTTCATATATTTTATTTAAAATTCAATTACTAAAGTTTTATTAATCACCTCCTGTTTTTTATGTTTTTTCTTTCCACAAATTCGATACTTATATTTTTATTTTTTTCATCAAATTTCTTCACCGAATTTATCAAAGTTTTACCAAATTTTGTTCAGTTTTGATTTTTAGTTGGCCAATAAAAAAAGCTCGATTTTGGCACATGTCAAAATAGAGCTGCCTAATTGGACTAAATTTAAGTTGTTTTAGAAAAAAACTTTCGAAATAATGTAATTCTTTTATTGTATAAAAAAAAATTATTAAACATTTTGATAAATTAAATATATACTATTAGAACATGTATAATTAACAAACTGGGCTAGCTCAGTTGGCCACCAAGGGTGTCCTTGGGGAAGTTGTTACCACATGCGAGAGAGGTCTCAGGTTCGAGTCTCCCCGTGAGGGTTTTCCTTCAAGGTGAGAATCTATGGGGTTCTGCCCCCATAGATGCGTCGATTCGAGGCTGGCAGGGACTACCTTCTGGGTATGTACTGTGGAATCGAATCACTAATTATTATTCGAGGCTGGCAGGGACTACCTTCTGGGACTACCTTCCGGGTTGGAACCGGTTCTTTACCGGTTAAAGTTCGAACCGGTTCGACCGGTTTGGAACCGGTTCATTACCAGG
>BQNB010193726.1:0-11513 GCA_026074375.1 Tanacetum coccineum
TCGAGACAAAAGAAAAGACGATAATGATTTATGGAATGTGTTTCATCATTACTAAACCAAGTCGTAAATAGTTAACTGATTCACGTTTCAAGGGTTTAGTGAGAATGTCAGCAATATTGTCGATGGACGAGACTTTTTTGATAGAGATATGTCCTTTCAAGACATTGTCTCGAAGAGAGTAGTGACGAATTTCGATGTGTTTAGTCCGCGAGTGTTGCACCGGTTTTTTGCTAAGGTCAATTACGCCTTTATTGTCGCAAATGATCGGGAGGTCGTCGAGTCGAATGTTGTAGTCGATAAGAGCTTGTTTCATCCACTGTACTTGTTGACATTCCTTTCCGGCGCTTACGTATTTGGCTTCGGTCGTGGATATAGCAAGAACGGTTTATTTCTTCGAGAACCACGATGTTAGACAACATTCTACGAACGTACAAATACCGCTAGTCTTTCAGTCCACATAATCTCCCGCATGATTAGAGTCGACATATACTACGGTTTCTATGCCAGTCCCCTTAGGATACCATAATCCTAAGTGCGTAGTGCCTTTAATGTATAGGAAGATACGTTTAACCGCTTCAAGATGAGAGATTTTTGGGATCCTCTTGAGAGCGTGCACAAATGCAGACACTAAACATGATATCGGGTCTACTTGCCGTTAGGTAGAGTAAACTACCTATCATGCCTCGATACTTGGTACTATCTACCAACTCACACTCTTTGTCTTTCATGAGTTTAGCATCCGAGGACATGGGGGTTTTAATTGGTTTAGAATCTTCTAAGCTAAATTTCTTAAGCATTTCTTTAATATATTTAGATTGATTAAAGAAGATACCATCTTCCATTTGTTTTATTTGTAGTCCAAGGAAGAAGTTAAGTTCGCCCATCATGCTTATCTCGAACTCGTCATGCATGATTTTGGCAAAGTCATCACACATGTCTTGACAAGTCAAACCGAATATAATGTCGTCGACATATATTTGAACGATGATGAGATTTGAACTTTTCTTCTTTGTAAAATATGTGTTATCTACCATACCCATTTTGTACTCATGTTTAATAAGAAAATCTTTTAATTTATCATACCAAGCTTTGGGAGCTTGTTTGAGACCATACAAAGCTTTCTTGAGTTTATAAACATGATCCGGTTTTTCAAAGTTAATGAATCCCATAGGTTGTGCCATGTATGCCTTCTCATTGATAAAACCATTTAGGAATGCACTTTTTACGTCCATTTGGAATAACTTAAAATCTAGAGCACAAGCATAGGCTAATAAGATCCTAATAGACTCTAACCTAGCAACTGGGTCATAAGTTTCATCATAATCGATGCCCTCTTGTTGATTATAACCTTCGGTGACTAACCTAGCCTTATATCGAGAAATAACACCGTTCTCGTCTAACTTATTCCTATATACCCACTTAGTTCCTATTATTGTCATAATCTTAGGTTTTGGTACTAACTCCCAAACATCGTTTGCAATGAATTGATTTAATTCTTCTTGCATAGCGATTATCGAACTTTCATCCTTTAAGGCTTCATTTACATTCTTAGGTTCTATAGTAGATATAAAACAAAAGAAGCTACTTTGCTTTTGGGCTTGAGACCTAAGAGTTCTTTGATTAATCTTTCTTATGACATTTTCTAATGGAAGGTTCCTAGATTCCTTAATATTGACTTCTTCGTCAATTTCTAGAGTTTCATCCTCAATGTCTTTTTCTAGGTTTTTCTTTTCTGTAACTTTAATTACTTCTTTTTCATCTAAATAATCATCCACCAAGGGTGATGTCTTAGAGGGTGGAGTAGTTTCATCGAATGTCACATTGAGTGATTCTTCAATTTTCATGGTATGTTTGTTAAAGATGATGTAGGCTTTGCTATTTTGGGAATAACCTAAAAAGACAAGTTCATATAACTTTGGGTCAAACTTTGTGAGGTAGTATTTTATGTTTAGAATGAAGCACTTACTTCCAAACACTTTGAAGTAATCAAGAGTAGGTTTCCTACCTCTCAAGAGTTCATAAGGTGTTTTTCCTAATATGGCTCTAATTAGAATTCGGTTGAGGATGTAGGTTGAAGTGTCTACAGCGTTACACCAAAACTTTTGTGGTAAAGATTGTTCAACATGGTTCTACTCATTTCTTATAGTGTCCTATTTTTCCTTTATACCACGCCATTTGATTGTGGAGTGCGTGGAGCTGAGAAATTATGTGTAATACCATTGGCATTACAAAACTCTCTAAATTGCACTTCATTATCAAATACCCTACTGTGGTCTGTCCTAATCGACACTATTAAACATCCTAATTGGTTTTGTATTTTCCTACTAAATATTTCGAATTGATCAAAGGCTTCATTTTTAGTTTTAAGGAATCTTGTCCAAGTGTACCTAGAATAGTTATCTACTATTACTAAGGTGTAGAGGTTTCCTCTGTAATTCCGTACTGTGGATGAAGCTAAGAGATCCATATGTCGTAGACTACATTCTTAGCTTTGTGGCTAGCGTGAGCTTGTTTTCCAATTTTACAAGCATCACAAAAATGTTGATCAAACTTAAGCTTAGGTAAATTTCTAACTAATTCCTTTGATGCTAATGATTAAATAAGACGCATATTAGCGTGACCTAGTCTCCTATGCTAGAAAGTGAAGTTTTCATCAATCGTTGCAAGATAAATTTTGTCTTCGGGCTTAGCTCCTAATTTCATCACATATAAGCCCTTCTTCCTAATATCTTTACCTATGACTTTACCGTCCTTAAATATTTTGCTATCATTTTCAAAAATATAACCTTACACTTAATATCACATATTTTTCCTACACTTAGCAAGTTAAATCCTAAATCATGTACATGCTCTACATTAGCACTTTTAAGCGAGCCATGAGAGATCGTACCTTTGCCAATGATGTTACCGCGTAGATTACTACCAAAGATGACGTTACCTCCATTGTATGCCTTGTATGTTGAAAAGAGCTTATGGTTGCCCGTCATGTGTTTAGAGCATCTGTTATCTTTTATCCACTCATTAGGTTCCAAGTCAACTCCAAGGCATATCTCACTACTTGAGCCACGAGACATATTTCGTCTTTAGCTTTTTCATCATCTTCTTCACCGCTATCACTCCAAGAACCTCTGACAAATGCTCTTTGGTTCTTGTATTTTGGTGTTTTTGGACATTCTCTAATGAGAAGATTTGGATCTCCGCATCTAAAACACTTTCTATCACTTTTGCCGTTCTTGTCATCTTAGCTTTTTCGAAAAGTCTTTTTGTCATTCCTAGGTTGTCGTACAAACCTACCTCTTCTCTTGAAGAACTTCTTGAAGTCTCTAACCGCCATGGCATACTCTTCGTCTTTACTTTCGAAAGTCAAACTTTCTTCATCACTAGATTCCTTCTTAGCCTTTAAAGCAAGAGATTTTATTTCTCCCTTAGCTTTGACTATTTCGGAATCTTTCTTGATGATCATCTCATGAACTTTTAGGTTCCTGATGAGTTAATCAAGAGATAGTGATGTCAAGTCTTTTGACTCTTCAATTATCGTGACATTTGCTCTCCATTTAGGATGTAGAGCCCTAAGAAACTTCCTAGAATAATTCTTGCTAGAATAACCTTCATCAAGAGCTTTTAGACTAGTAATGATAGTATTAAATCTAACAAAAGAACTATCTATAGATTTGTATTCAGAAATGACGAATTGTTCATATTGTTGTACCAAAAGGTCAATCTTGTTATCTTTGACTTGGCTATTACCTTGATGGGTGATTAACAAAGTTTTCCAAATTTCTTTTGCCGTATTACACATGAGAATTTCGGTTAATCTTCATTTTCTAGGCAAAGCAATGTAATCTATTACCATTTTGGCTTCGTTATTTTTCGCAAGCCTCTTTTTAAGATCAACACTTTTGTTTTTAAAAGGAGATCAACTCATCATAATTGGTTTTCTGGTTTTTGGTTCAATAGGAGGATAATCAAAGTCCGGGCTTAATATAATGCTAAGATCAAAGTTCTTTGATTTTAAATATGTTTGATCAAATTATTTTTCCAATAAATTAAACTTATCCTCTCCACAAGGTGGTGGTTTTGTAGAATTCCCTTTTAGATATTTGTCAGATTCCATAGATTGATCCAAGCTTTATATTTGATATATTTTAAAAATTTAGTGACTCGGATTCTAATACAAATTGTGGAAAACTATAAGGGCGGTTGATTGAATAGTTTAAGGTTAATTTAATTGGCGTTTTAAAAGTTTTCTTTAGAAATTAATTAGATTCAATTTGTACGTTTCAATCAACCAACAATATGAAACAACAATATATCTATCTACTCACAATCATAATATAAACAATGAAAGATATACAAAACACAATAAAAGAGATAAAGGAAAGAACGATCAAACCACAACACCAAGATATATAGTGGTTCGGCAACGAAGCTCTTCTTCGCCCTACTTCACTCACCGAGTATTTGACTCAAGATTTCACTATGTCAACAAGCTCCCTTTAGGCGGAGAAAACCGTTTACACATCACTTACATTGTTTTTTGACACTAAGCTAAATTTCGAGTCTTAATCTTAGCTAGAACCAATCTACCACTTCACCAATGTATTTTAAGGACTAAAATACTAACCGACACACGATAAACACAATCGGATTTATACATTATCCAATTTTACACACAAACACAAGATCAAGAAAATAGATGTTTAGATCTTAGAAGAAGATAGAAGAAATCACTAATCTATAACACTTCGTTTCTTGGCGAATACAAGTGATCTTCTCTTGCATTTGATAGAGGAAGGAAGAAGGTATAAGATGAGATTGGATCACTTAAAACAAGATCAAATTATGTTAGTGATTAAGAGATTTAGAGAGAGAAAGAAGGTTTTAGAGAGAAAAATATATCAAAAAAATTCGTACAAAGGGGTCTTATAAACTGCAAGGAATAGTGCAGTATTTATAGCCAGGATTGGGCAACGTCTCATGTGGCTGGTCCTGGCGGTCCCAGATATATCTTAGAGGGTAGCCCCTAGGTAGATGCTCTCATTTTTGTCTTTTAGTGGGGAAGGTTGAAACTGGTATAGAACCTTCTGTTTTGAGGAGAAAACCAGTTTTAAATTTTTTATAATTAAATAAAATATTTCTTTCATAAATTTAAATATTTTGTATATTTTTATTTTTTGTAAAAATACTTTTGTAGAAATGTAATGGTTAAGAAAAAAATATTTTCTTAATCACTAATCATGTTTAATGATTTGTTTATTCATACATTAAGTGATTTTTGTTGAAATATAAATTTATGATTAATAACACGTAAACGTTTATTTTTATCGTAGACGTTTTTAGATTTTGTCATCTTCAAAACGTAGAGGAGTCGAAAAATATAAATAAAGTTTTTAGGCATTATTTGTATTAACACATATGACATAACATATGATCCCTGCAATGCCATCAAAGGCCAAGTCTTAGCGGACTTATTAAATGAAGTACCAGTGGGCAGTGACACTGTGGTGCCCCGGTGCACCCCACAAGTAGTGGATTAGCAGACAGATTGCCAGGAAGAATGGATAATTTACACAGATGGGGCGTCTAGCATCAAGGTGTCCAGAGCGGGCTTGGTTCTTATCAATCCAACCAAGGCAGAGTACACTTATGCCCTAAGACTCAACTTCGATAGTACCAATAACCAAGCAGAGTACGAAGCATTGTTAGCAGGGTTGCGGATAGCTTAGAAGATGAGGGTGCAGTCATTATTAGTGAAAGTATATTCTAAGTAAGTAGACAGTTAGATCAATGGTGATTATGATGCTTGTAACGGAAACATGGTCTAATACTTAGCTAAAGTCAAGGACTACATAGCATGCTTCAAGAAATTCAAAATCAGAAACATACCCTGGAACCTAAACCAGAAGGCAGATGTGTTAAGCAAACTAGCCTTGGTGGCATTCAACCACCTTACCAAAGAAATTTTGGTCGAAGTGCACCATCAACGGATAAGTAGGAAATAAATTTGATCGTAGAAGAAGAGAAAGATAACTGATGACACCAATCATCCGGTGTCTGGAAGAGGGAATATGGCTAGAAGACCCAAATGAGGCACAAGCTCTTCGCATAAAGATTACCAGTATGTCATGGAAGAAAGAGTATTATTTAACAAGTCGTACTTGATGCCTATGCTCCGGTGTATGGGTCTGCTACAAGCCAATTATGTCTTTCGAGAAATTCATATGGGAGCATGCGGCATGCATTCATGACCAAGATTTGTGGTGGCAAAGGCAATGCGACAAGGATACTTCTGGCCAACAATGCATCATGACGCAATGGAAGAAATCCGGAAGTGTGACTCTTACCAAATCCACTCCCTGGTTCCCAAATTGCCAAAAACCCTTATTACTTCAATCATGGCCCCATGGCCATTCTTTCAATGGGGAATGAATGTACTCGGTCATCTACATGAAGCAATAGAAAAAGTGAAGTTTATAATTATAGCAATTGACTACTTCACCAAATGGGTTAAAGCAAAACCACTAGCAAAGACTACCGGGAAAGAAGTTAAGAAGTTTGTGTGAGACAACATTGTCTACCGGTTTGGCATACCCAGAATCATCATGACGGATAATGGAGCCAACTTTTTTAATGACCCCTTTAAGAGCTGGTACAAGAAGCTGAATATACAACAAATGAACACGACTGTAGCACATCCACATGCTAATGGTTTAGTAGAATGAGCAAATAGAAGTCTGATGGAGGGAATCAAAACGCGTCTTGAAAGGGAAAGGGCAGGATGAGTAGATGAGTTACCTAACGTATTGTGGGCTCACCGAACCTCACTCAAGATGAGAAATGGAGAAACATCGTTCAGCCTGACATATGGAAGTGAGGCAGTAATCCTAGCAGAAATCGGTATGCCAACACTCCGTACGATGATGATAAAAGAAGGAAACGGAAATGAGGAATAGATTAGGCTAAATCTTGATCTATTGCAAGAAAGAAGGGAGGTGGTAGCAATTAGCGAGGCTAAATACAAAGTAAAATGGAGCAGTATTACAACAAAAGGGTGCAGTTGGTATCCTTCAGGGTTGATGACTATGTCTACCGGAAGAACGAAGCTAATCTGGTGGAAAATCTAGGAAAATTTGGTCCAAAATGGGAAGGGCCTTACCAAGTCATGGAAGCATATCAGGATGGCTCATACAAATTGAAGATAATGGAAGACAAGGAGGTGCCGCGCACTTGGCACGCAATTAACTTAAGGAAATACTACTTGTAAGAGTTATTGTTTTAACAATTCCACAATAATGAAAAGTGAGTCGCCTCCTAGCTGGGAATGGTGGCAATTTTCAGACACAATGCAATTCTTTTTTCAAGGGTAATAGACATAAGAATCTTGTGATTTCGGTCGGCTGGCTGATCACCATCGATTGAAATTTGTAGTTAATGTTTATTACGCTAGACGCATAGACAAATTATTAGGTAACTCCTGCTAATCCCCTCTGGCCGAAGCGTGTAGTCAATGTCTAACAGTTATAGACAAATTATTATGTGACTCAGACGGATGGCTCGCTAACTCTGGTTGAAAATTGTAGTTAATGTCTACGGAAATAGATAAATTTTTATGTGACTCCGACCGAGCCGCTAATACCCTCCTATCGAAACATGTAGTCAATATCTATGTCTCCGGTGCATGTGAAGAAAAGGAATAGATAAATTTTTATGTGACTGGTCAGACTACTAATCCCCTCCGGCCTATATAAGTAGTCAATGTCTATATCTCAGGTAACCCAATTGTTGGTAAGTTTGTTTCATATAATGTAATATACACACGAAAAAATCAACATGTAACCAGAATGGCTTTCTAAAATTTAAACAAAAAACAAAGATTTAGTTTTAGGGCATAAATATTCAGCCATGGTAAACGACACCAAATAAGTAAAGTTAAGATTACAAGCACCAACTAATTATTACACATGATAAAACAGTTCAAATGCATAACAGATAGGATGATGGGCGGGGTCCTTGACCCAGAGTAAGACTCGTTTTGTCCAACAAGATATTTTGAAGCTCTGTAGGATCGCGAAGATAGGTAATGCAGACTTTGTCCACATAGGAATAACTTTTGTCAAAGAAAGCTTCATACCTTTCGATGAAGGTAGCAGCAGCCGCTGGATCTATATTATTAGTATCCGTCATGATCACCCTGACAGCCTCCTCCGACCAATTGACAGACACACCTCTCAACCACCCGAAAGTAATAGCCAAACTAAAAACGTCACCGAGACTTCGCTTGTATTCGTGAATTTGATGCAACCAGCGCACAAAGGTAGGAAGCCACTCTTTGACTATCCGATGTCTCACCATCTCACCCTACCCACACTTCACCATAAAATCTTCTCTTTCCCTTCTTAACTTGACGAGGTTCTATCACAGACTCCTCAAGGTCAGCCTCATGCTACTTAATTCGAGTGACATGTTGTTCCTTGGTATTCTCCTATTCTTTCTTCTCCTCTTCCAGCTCCTCTACCCTATCTTATAGTCTTTTAGCAATAAGTCACGAGCAACCACTTTATCCTTATGCTCGGCTTGAAGCTTAGACAATTCATTTATACACCCATTGTAGCGAAGCTTAACATCCTTGCATGATTCGTGAGCATGATGAAGGTCAACATAGCCTTCTGATAAAGCCTCGAACCAGAGCAGCATGTTAGACTGTGTTTGCACATATTGGTCAAGCTGCTTCCAAGACCTATTAAAAGCAACATGATCCAGGACACCCTCGTTGAATAACTCATAATCCGTTGGGGTGAAGAGGTTAGATAGCATATCTCGATAATTACGGGTTGTGTCCATCTGACAAGAATTAGTCATTCCCTATTGGGGTGCAAAAGGCAAGTTTCCAAGCCTTCTAGCAGAGCTACCTGAAACAGATAATATAAACACCAAGTATAAAAAAGAAAATGTACTTTTTTCTTTGCACAAAAGGCAACCATAATCTCCTTACTCTCGGCTTCGTCGATATTGTCATTAGAACGAACAGCCCTATCGTGAGATCCAAGATGGGGACCTGTACGGAGCATAATAAGACTTTACTATAAACAAAAACATATTGGGATGTTCGAAAAAATGGAATGTGTGTGCATACTTAATCTACCACCAGTGTTGTCACCACCGGCCACATGATGTATATCCTTTTCATCAGCAGCGTTCCTCTCGGCATCCTCATTCACTACATTTTCCTCTATGTTCTTTAAAACAACATCATGATGTGTGGGACTTTGCTCGTCAGTTTGATTCCTCATCACATCTAACCGGCTGGCGGAGGCCCCGCTGGAAGCATGGGGAATGTTAGCTAAGGTGTCAAAGGGTTTGGAATGATTCAAAGGAACGGGAGAAGAAATGTGCCTAGAACTCATATCAACTATTGAAGGAGTCTCTTGGCGTGCTTTCTTTTTCTTGGGACGAGAGGCCCCTCCTTTACTAGCGTGACTATTTCCAGCAGCTTTCTTAGCCTTCTCAGGAGCACCAGCCTCCTGGCCAACTTTGGCCGTGGCTTTCTCAACAGCCTTTTGGCGTTTCTTTTCTTTCTCAGCAAGCACCTTCTTAGAGGGCTGCTCTGCGTACTCCATCGATCTTGTCTTAGGGGGAACATCCTCCAACCTGGCTGATTAAGGTGTAGTATAGGTCACATGTACTAGTCTGGTTGGTTAAGGATCACCAGCCCGATCTTAGAACCATGAAAGGTAGGGAAACGCAAGAATTCTGCCATAGTAACAACTACAAAATAAATAGACATAAGAAAAAACAAAATAACAAATAAAGCATATGAAGTAAGCAGCGACAAAGGCAAGGGTATTACCCTTCCCTTCTGAATCCTTCAAAACATTAATCAGGCCCCAGCGTGCCTCGTGGGTGGTGGAAACTCCAGCGGCAAGTCTAAAGGCTGGCCGGTTTGTGGTTTTTATTTGTGAGTGTGATAATAACTTCACGTAATCTCTCAACATCAGTTTCGTTGTACTCCCAGAACCGGGAAGCGGATCTGCCACGCTCGAATCATTATGCCTCCAAGGCATGGCAATCGGAATATCCCTTCGGTCAATTAAAAATAACTTATCTTTCCATTTCTTTAGACTTGTTGGAGCATCTTTAAAACAAGGTTTACAATTTTTCCTAGTACGACTTTGGAACGAGAACCAATTCCCTTGTTTACACAATTTATAAAACACAAGAATAGGGGTACGGTAGGAGTAATATTCAATGCCCGACAATATATCTCAAAAAGGGTGACTCGGTTTATCCTTATCGGAACAAGTTGGGAAACATGCACGCAAAAATGCCTTATTACTCCAAGAAAAAGGTAGATAAAGGCACCCGTAGTCTGCCTTGTTTGAAATGGTGTAATACAGTCTGATGGTGTCATTGGGTAACTCGGTCATGGTCATCCCTTCAGGCGCTACCCAAGGGTGTAAGTCTTCTAGAAGAGTATAAGCCTTTGTGATCTATTCAATATGTCCCTCATTTAAAGTGGATGTAATATGGGTTCGCTTATCATATTTGTGAAGTACGGCATGATCAGTGTAATGTCTCGGCAAAGTTCTTGTAAGGAATGTTAACTTATCAGGAGTTGTTCCAAAAGAAATATGGCTGTCAGATCAGGAAGGAAGGTAATAAAAATCTAAAAATGAGAAAAGACAATAACTAAGGAGAAAGAAACACACCTGAAAGAGAAGAAGAAGAATGTATGCAAGTTGTGTGGATCGAGAGCAGTAAAAATGGAGGGACAGCAGTAACAAATGGGATGAGTCCTCTATTTATAGAGGAAAGGAGGGGGAACCAAACGCAGCGTCATGTCAGGCCATGACGTAGACAAACTACAGCCAAACGATGGGAATCAAAAGACACGTGCCAACATCACGACTATCTAGGTATGACTCACGTCTCTTTTTTAACCTTCAGTAATTATGACTCTTGTTATGTAGCCCATTAATTTGACCCATATGAGAAAGCCCTCCAGCACGTAAAAATATATACATAATAATAAATACACCTTTGTTTTTAAGTATTGCATCATCACTCCTGACTGATAATACAATACTTGGGACCGCTAGGCAACGATCGGGCGGCCCTATCTCCTAGGTATAGTAGATATACAAGTACCTAGCGGCATAATCCTTCTGGCATAAAGATGTTGACCACTATGAGTAACCGATATCAAAACCTTGGGAATGACCAAAACACTTTATTATCCAGGACACTCTTATTAACCATCGGTCCATAGTAATACCCAGTGATGCGGATTTTGTAATCTCACAAGAAGTTTTGCAATCCCCTAGGCAAAATACATAATCGTTGTAGTGTAGTATAGACAAGACTCGGGAATTGTTATCGTTCTCTAGGGGAATAATTTGTGAAGGTTCGAATTAAATGTAACTAAGGTCTAAGGGTTGAGGGAATATTATTTTTGTATTTTCATATTTTAAGAAAGCAAGTAAAATCTTGGGTTTGAAGGGGGTTTTGTTTTAAAC
>BQNB010193728.1:0-11513 GCA_026074375.1 Tanacetum coccineum
TTAAACATTGTTTACGTATTAACATGTGCGTCCCCTTAGGCTCAAATAAATATTCCGGACATATATTATTTACGGTGGACATATTCCAACACCATGTTAGCGTTGTTTGAGGTTTTTTCTGTTTGAAGTGAATCCCATGCTTTTGAGAATTTCTCGTGAGCAATGGCTGCTTGGTCTAATGATCCTAAAGACGGAATATCTTCAAGAACTAATGGTTTTCGGTATCCTAATGCAAGCAATGGATTCACCCAAGAAAAGGTTAATTTGCTTAAGAAACTAGGCTCTTCTAGTTGGCTTGTATTCCCGCTAATCGTTTCATTAACTAATAATGGCTCGGATAAGGTCTTATTTTGTGTGCTTGTAGTGATAAAATGTTTCAAGTTTCTTGTAGCGCATACTAAAAGCAAGAAGCTAACAACCCATTCTAACAAAACCAAGTTAACGACACTGTGTTCTTCCCGACAAAATTTTGATGTTCACAAAACAATTTGACCCGAAAAAGAATAGCCACCAAAGGGTAGCTAGAATCTTGACCGACGCATATCTTTCTATTAGCAATGAAACGGTTAAAATTACCCAAACTAGTGCTTTAACAATGACCATCCACCAATTTACTTGAGGGGTTTTAGAAGTGGCGTCCCATAAACCCGCTATAAGATATGCAACCAAGGTGACAAAACTAGAGAACGAAGCTAACTGAGATAACCAATCACTTCTTCTTCTGGATCGGTTGGTGTTGTTGAGATAACTTGCGAGAAGTAGCAGGTAGAACACTGACATAAACACCAAGTTGACGATGTCAAAAATGCTTATTTTCATGGCTGATGAATATGAGTCTAAATCGCCATTATACACCATAGTGATCCACCCTGCAATTAAAACAAGGCGGACTTAAAGTTCTCTTGTGCACTCTCTGGAAATAATGTAAAGGGGTGTTCGTAATTACTTATTTAAACAGCTTATATGCTTATAAGCATATATGAGCTCATAGAAAACATTCACCATAATCGTCAACTTGTACTTCTGAATAATCCACCTAAAGGTAAATAAGGTTTATATATACAAGCAATCTCAAACTGCTTTAAAACAATAAACAGATAAGCATACACACTTTTCTTGTTCCGAACAGACTCAAAAGTTCTTGTGTACTTTAAAACAAACAGAATAAGCTAAGCAGATAAGCTGCACGTTTATAAAAACAGTCCACTTGTGTTCTCTTTGATTACCTTACTGAATCTAGTTCGTTGAATATTTATATACTAATCCGCCAACTTAACATGCAAAACTTAATCATACTTATAATCAGCTTATATGTTTTCGGCTTATGTTTCATAAGCTTCATTTTTTCGGCTTATTTTGACATTTTTTCGGCTTATGTTTCATAAGTTATGACATAATAAACTTATATATGCTTATAAGCCACAAATTAAGCCAAAAACTTAGAGCTTATGAAACATAAGCAGAAAACAAATAAGCTTACAGGCCCATGAATAAGCTTAAACAAAATAAAGTGGATTCATGGAAAATTATGAATAAGAACATACCAAGTACACTCTTTAGCGACTCCATCGAAACACGAAAGTAGATCCAACAATCGCTTATTAATGGCCTAAACGCGTTAACATGACGTTATACACGTAAAACCAGCACAAGCACATGAACAAGTTATATTTATGTGGTAGAACTATTTTAGCAACTTTGATAGATACCAAAACAAATTTTATTACGTATGTATTATATTGTGTCATATCATAGATATAATAAAAACAAAAAGGTACCTCTTTATAAATTCCAAAATTAGCAGCCAAAAGTTGTCCAATAGTTTTATTGTATCATCAGTTCCTCAATTATATTTTGGGAATTTATTGCAGCTAATTGGCTACAATTTTAGGCTAAAATCATGGGTCCTTGAGTAGTGTTTGTGGGTCCCTAAATACTCTTTGCGGGCCCCTAAATGAGTTCTTGTGTATTTTTAGTGGGGAATTGGAGCCAGTTGACTAAAATAATTGCAACCAAGATATCTCTTATATATAAATAAAGAGAAATGCTAGAACCACAAAGAGTTAACAATTTTTTTTTCACAAAATGATGTGGCATGATGATTTATACACCATTGACAAATTAAAAGATGAGAGATAATAAACATGAATCTAATTGTTGCATGCCACATCATTTTGTGAATTTTTTCTTGTAAACTCTTTATGGTTCTAGCATTTTTCATAAATAAAACGGATAAAAGGACGTGGTTTTTCCTATTAGGTTATTTGAGGAGTTCGAGCATTTTGACTTTGATGTACACAGTTTTACCGTGTTAATCCTTGATCATCATCTGAAAAAGAAATTTTGCATGCAATATTATACATTTCATGGCTGCTTCATTATATATAGTGAGTAATGGCCCATGAAAGTTGTGAAAATTTTAAGGGTTTAAAAGAGGGGAATGTGGCATACAAAATATCGTGTAGAATACCATAATATTAACAGGGTTGAGTATAGTTCGGTTTAGTTTAAAGTCATCTCCTTGCACCGTTCACTAAACTCGAAAAAGTCCCACAATACACATAAAACTAGTTCATTTTTATACGTTTTAAAGTCATCTTTCTTGCACCGTTAGTCCTTTTGACTAACAATCGTTTGTAATTAACTCAAAAATATGTATTCTTTTTCTTTTCTATTTATTTTTTAAATTTTCTTTTTGTTTAAAGTTTTTTGATTTTTTATAAACGTTTTTATTCGTTTTTTTACTCTTTTATACGTTTTTAAAAATGACTATACGTTTTTATATATATTTTTATACGTTATTATATACGTTTTAATACACGTTTGTTTATCCGTTTTAATACGTTCTTATATAAAAACAAATAAAAATGTATATAAACACGTATATACGCTTTTATATACGTTTTTATACACGTTTTTATCCATTTTTATATACGTATTTATATACGTTTGTATCCGTCTTTATATTAGAACGTATAACACGTATATGCAAATGTGTATAAATACGTATATAAAAGCGTATGAAAACGTATAAAATTATATATATAAACGGATAAAGTCGTTTTTAAAAACGTATAGAGGAGTATATAACAACGAATAATACGTATATAGAAATTCAAAAAAAATTTAAAATTAATTAGAAAAGAGAAGGACAACATATTTTTGAATTAATGCAAACGGTCATTAGTCAAAAGGACTAACGGTTCAAAGAGATTACTCTAAAAGGTATGATAAACCAAAATTTGAAAGTTTGATGGGTATTATGGTACTTTTTTGAGTTTAATCTGATAAGTTGAACAAAGAGAAAGTCCATTTGCTATTACATGTCAATGACCCTTTCGGTAAAAACTGAAAACCCAATGGACAAATATCCGTTTTTCTTCTTTAAAAACACGTCGGATTTATCGGTTTACTATTAGGTGACAATAAGAAACTATTAATCATAAAAGGTTATATAAGGCATCCGTAATGATAGACCTTTTAATAGGTCAAAAATTTATTGAATTATTAATTTATAAAACTTTTGATTGTCATAAACCTTGTTTGCACTATGCATGAACATTTTCAAATTTAATAAAATATTTAAAAACAATTACAATGCATCAAACTATGAAAGAGTCCTAAAAAATTTTAGTACACATTCACAGGGCATGGAAACATCACTCACTATGATCAAAACAAATTAAAAACATTTTCATAGTGTTTTTTAAACCTTTTTTTTAACAACCACCATATTGGATGCCCTAAAGTGAATTGTTATGTATTCGTAAAGTGACAATAAAACTAACGACCACAAAATTTATAGATGATAAACTACTTAAGTGTTTTTAAATGACACATTAAATAAGCAATTGAGAATAGTTTTTAAGATTATATTAATATATCACGGTTACGTATTTTTTGCTGATTTTTTGTTGGTTTCTAAAACAACCGAACCTATAAACTTCGTTTCTCATAAATTACAAAAATTGGAAGCCAGCGAATTTTACAATCGGATTCCAAGGTTTTTTGGTTACATCGAGCGCGTTTTTTTTTTGTTAAGTCTTGATTTTTTCGGTTTTTCTGCACAACTCAGTTATCAAATGTGGTTATATGTTTTCCCGACCCCTTTTTTTAGGAGAATAGCATATATCTCTCACTCAAAAAAATGAATAATACGTGTGTGTATATATAATATATAAATATATATATATATAAATATCTTTTGTATCAGTTTTTTATAAGCCGCGTGCGCACAGTACAATGATTTTTATCATGTATTGGACAATACTCACATCTAATTTTTAAAAGTCCAGCCCCCCCCCCCCCCCCCCCTCCCCCCCCCCCCTCGTATCTGAAAAGATGCAATGGGTTCGAATACGTAATTAGTGAACATGTTAAAAAAACAAACGACTTATGCCTGGCTCCACGAAGCAATCATGCATGAATTATACAATTGTCCATAACTTAAATAATGAAAACTTATTTGTACAAGACGAGACATGATCATTAATGAGCTGTGGCTTTTTATGAATATATATAATGTTTAACATATTTTTATTGGTATTGCTAAACGTGTATTGTAATGAAGCTAACAATCTGCTATTTACAAACTATTACGTTTTGACTAGGGCCATAAACGAATCGGGCGAACATGAACATAGCCTTGTTCATGTTCGTTCATTTAATTTTAATCGGAAAAATAAACACACATGAACGCTTAAACGGACGAATTTTCTTAATAATGTTCGTTTATTAAGAAAATGAATTGTTCATGTTCGTTTATGTTCGTTCATTAAAAAACTAAACGAACCTAAAACGATCGAACATAAATGAACGTAGAAAAAAAAAACATAAGCTTTATCAAATTATGCATAATATTTTGTTTAATAAGTGTTGTTTTGTATAAACATATCAGTTTTAGAAGAATACAATTAAAAATTATGATATACGAACATAAACAAATAAATGAACATAAATCAACGTTAATGAACGCATAAACGGATGTTCACGAACATAAACGAACGGAAGTGACTTTTGTTCATGTTCGTTCATGTAACTAAACGAACGTAAAATAATGTTCATGTTCGTTTACTTAATAAATTAACGAACATAAACGAACTTTTCACCCAACGGTTCATGAAATGTTCACTGAACGTTCAATTCGTTTAGAGCCCTAGTTTTGACACAATGATAGAGTAGATTTGAGATTAAGGTAGATTCAAAATTATCTAAAGACCTAATTAATCAATTCTAGTCACTCATTTTTTTTCATTAAAATAAGGAAAACACTAACTTTTCATCTTTTTTTAAAAATAAAATATCTTGCAAACGATAAATCGTCACAATAAAAAATACACCATCGCAACGAGTATTTTTTTTATCTTTCAGCAGACGGGCACTTCGATATACTTTCGATGAACTTTTTTTCTGATTTTTTATTTACGCCTCGAAAAATCACATGTGATTTGGATCACAAATCACATCTGATTTCATGTGATTATATAAAATCACATGTGATTTGTAATACAAATCACTTGTGATTTTTCCAGACGTAACCGAAAAAATCAGAAAAAAAGTTCGTCGAAAGTATATAGAAGTGACCCTCTACAGAAAGATGATTTAATTCTCGTCGCGATGGTATGGTTCATTTTGCGTAACGATTAACGATGTGTGAGATATTTATTTTTTTAAAAATATGTGGAAAGTTGACTTTTTTTTAATTTGATGGAAAGATGAATTGCTAGGATTGGTTCATTTGGTCTTTTATAAATTTTGGGTTTAAATTGAACTTTTTTTGATAAAGTGTAATCTCGCATATAACCAAAACAACTCATGTCTTTTTTATGAGGCGGAGCCTCATTTATATAAGGTTAAAGTAGATGCAATAATAGCATTTATAGAACCTAGTCTAGATAGCCGACAGAACTTATGTTAGAAATTGGGGGGTGTGTGTGATGATCCTGGATATCTATGTTGTATCGTGTTGACTTCACTTTCCGTATTAAGTATTTCGACCCTATAAGATGCCTGGGTTGCACGAAATCTCAATCGGGATAATACAACGAGAATGGCAATTTGTGTTCTAGACACAAGAATCACAAATCAAGAACAATAGGGGGATTGTAAGTGTATTTTCGTATATTGTAATGTAAAGACAGTTTTATGCAGTTAATAGTTCGTTGAAAACCAACTTTTACAACTGTTTTTCCAACAGTCACGGTTGGGGAAATAAGAGGGAAAAACAACGGAATAACTTTCATGGAGCACCAAATATACCGTTTGGGTTGGGGCATTGCCCCGAACCCCGCTGGGGTCGTTGCCCCAGACCCCAACGAGGGGCGGCCCCTTGACCCTAGCAAGGGGCTCTGCCCCTTGACCCCGCAAGGGGCGCAGCCCCCTTGACCCCTGCATTTTTGTCATGGTCAAAAACATATTAGCTCAACGAGTGTGCACTCCACACTTCCCTAACTCGTATCCGAGCCGAATATGAAATCTCATTAGTCTCTAGTAAATCGTCATTACCTAAATGGCTGTCGATGACACTAAAATCACCAACAAATCCCCCCATTTTAGTGTAATCCTTGATTTACTAAAACATATATAAAGATATATGCAATTCTGTTAAAACAAACAAAACGAAACAAACAAATGCATAAATGAAAATGTCTTGCGATTGAATTTTCATCTTAGTATAATACACATTCCAAATATTCAAAAATCGAGGTGTCGTAACGATTAAACCCGTCAATCCATTTAAATACCTGAAGATACTACACACATAAGTTTCTATAACACTCTAATGTTCGTTACTTGACACTATTACAAGCCATGTGTCCCAATCCATTAATGAACATACAGGAAGCCAAGTCCAAGCTTCTTGAAGCGGCAAAACTTAATGTTCACATAGGTGGTCCTTTTAGTTCTTGCACCTGCATTTGCAATTTTTCAAAAGAACCATTAAGAAGGTAAACTTCAACCTAACCATCACTTTCAGGTCTGAACACATACCTCGGGAAGATAAATACACGTGTTTCGATCTCTAGCTATGAGCTTTCCATATTGAATTCAGCTTCCAACGTTGTATTAGAAGGGAATTGGGTATCTCATACGTAGTAGATTTATATTGACTTTAATCCCATCCCTATCACTGACTTAATCACTAAGTCCCTAGCTAAACCCTTCGTCAAGTGGTCAGCCAAATTATGTTGCATCCAAACAAACTCAATAGAAATCACACCATTCCTGATTAGTTCTCTAACCATACTATGTCTAACACCTAAGTGTCTAGACTTTCCATTATATATCTGACTATATGCCTTAGCCATTGTAGGAACACTATCACATCAGATAGATATTGGTGCTATTGGTTTCGGCCATATTGGAATCTCATGTATCAAGTTTCTTAGCCATTCTGCTTCTTTACCAGCAGCAGCTAATGCTACAAACTCAGATTCCATAGTAGAACCAGTGATGCATGTTTGCTTCTTGGAAGCCCATGAAATGACACCTCCCCAAGCAGGAACACCCATCCACTCGTAGAAGATGAATCTTCAACATGATTATCACAAGCTAGCATTTGAAAAGTCTTCTAACACCCCTGAAGATATCCAACATATGATAAACCATATATCATAGTACCTTTCAAGTACTTGAACACCCTTGTTATTGCTTGCCAATGCTGTCTACTAGGATTACTAGTAAATCTGCTCAATCTACCAACTGCATAAGCAATATCAGGTCTAGTGCTAGTCATAGCATACATCAACAGCCCAATAGCGTCTTGAATAATTCGAGCTGTCCCAACATCACGGTTTACCTTGTATTTTGGCTTATAGCTTTTCTACCGGAATCCATGGGATACTCACTCGGAAACAATCTTCACGATTAAATTTCTTGAGTATTTTCTCAATATACTAAGATTGTGTAATTACAATCCTTTTATTTTTACGTTTAATCTTAATAGCAAGATTAACGTCTGCTTCTCTCATATCTTTCATTAAGAACCTTGATGATAAAAACTTTTTAGTTTTATCAACTTGATTTTGGTCTGTGCCAAAAATCAACAATGTCATTCAACATATAGAACAATTATAACACACCTTTTACACGGAGCTATCACAGTTTGCTATATACACACTTGTCATATTGGATTAAGAGAAAGCCACTTGATCGAAGCACAACCTCCATCAAACTTATTGATGCCACAGCTTAGGTGCTTGTTTGATCCCATACAATGACTAACTAGCTTACACACCTTAAGCTCTATTTACGTCGGCAAATAATAAATCATGTTCGAGAATTGCTTCATATACACTTCTTCTTTCAAATCACCATTTAAAAATGCTGTTTTGACATCCATTTGATGGATCACCAAATTGTTTATAGCAACTAAAGCTAACAACAATCTAATGGTAAGTGATACTAGCAACTGGTGCATAGGTAAGTCGAAGTACACGATCCTTTCCTTATGGTCTAAAGCCTTGGATACCAATCGAGTCTTAAACTTGTCAATTGTTCCATCGAAGTTCATCTTTCTTTTGAAGATCCATTTGCAACCTAAAGGGTTTATCAACTAGGGGGTAAACAGATAGAACCCAATATTATTATTCATAAAATAACCATCTATCATTAATTGTTTCTTCTTCATTCCAGAAAGCCGAATCTCAAGATTGTCATACTTCAATATTTGGTTCTAGGATCCTCCACAATACTAAAAACAATAAGAGTATTGGATCCACTTGAACTCTTAATCCTTCAACTAAGATAGCTGAAAATCAGAAACCATATGATATAGCTTTTCTCCGAACTCTTTTACCCCTTTACGAGGTTTAAGAATCTCACTGGTACATCCTTCATAATGATCAGTCCCTGAGATTCATGCCTGAATTTGGTATAATATCCTTTGGTCCCTAGGTATTGAAGAGAAACATTCCATCTAATATTGCATCTCTCACTCTATAATTGAGTTAGATAGAAACCGAGTTATTAGGTTCAAAAACAAATAAACCCTATATGTCCTTGGAATGCACAGCATAACCAACAAAGCTGCAATCAAAACCTTTATTCACCCAAAGTTTTTTCTTTTCTCGGGTACCGACAGCCTAAACAACGGCCCTACAACCCAATATCGCAAAAATGACAATTGGGTCAATATCTTATACCAAAGTTCAGTATATGGGAATTCTTGTTTCCTTTTATTTGGAACCCAAATAAATAAATAGCAAGCCATAACATAGCTCTCACGCCCATAACCCCTAAACAAACCCGAGTAAATAACAATGGAAATAACCATTTCCTTAAGAGCTTAATTTTCCTTTCCAGCACACCCATTTTGCTGTTGGTGTATAAGGAGCTGTAGAATTCATAATGATTCTCCTACAGATTGAAAAAATACATGATCATAATATTCACCACCTCTATCTGTGAGTAAAGTTTTAATTAAGTCATTTTGTTGCAATTCAACTTCTGTTTTATAAATTCTAAATTTATCAAGGACTTCATCTTTTGCATGTAGCAAGTAAACATAGCAAAACCTAGAGACATCATCTATAAAAGTCATCACATACTTTTTATTACCTAAAAGATGTTATGACACTGAAAACACACACAAATCACTATGTATCAATTCAAGTATGACAAATTTCCATGTTATACTTTTAAATGGTTTTGCCTATTTGATGATTTTTGATAACATACAAGTAGTATATTTATCAGGAATTTTCATCCAATAGCAGTATCAATTCAATCCTTAAGAGACATTTCAAGTATTCTTTTATAGTTACCTGATCCTATAACGAGCAATGGCCATAATGAGGAATTAACAACAGCAGAAGAAGACATATAAACAGAATCCGAATCATTCGGAACTTTATTCAAATTCAACATAAACATACCATTGTTATAATAAACAAAATCCTACAAATACACCACACTTCGATAAGATATACTTATCGGATTCATAAACCTGCTTATATCCACACTTATTTAATACAGGACCATAAATTAAATTCTTATTAAGTTTTGGAACATACAACATATTAACCAAAGTAATAGATTTTCTTGAACTAAATTCCAGCACTACACTTCCTTTTCTATGAACATGAGCAAAATGATCATCACCCATGTAAAGTACAGATCCGTCTTCCACCGGTTCATATGTCTTAAACCAGCAACGATCTTTACAAACATGAGTTGTAGCACCGGAATCAATCCACCACGCAATTGCATCAACCTGCACATAAAATGCTTCAGAAATTAGTGAAACAGAAAATTTAACAAATCTGTTCCAAACAATCTCTAAAGTTTCTCACCTTGTCAAATAGGGAAAGGTCTTAACCCCTTCAGAACACCAGCAATTTGCGTTCTTCTTATTACCACTACGACAATCCCTCTTGAAGTGACCAGTCTTACCACACTTCCAACATTCCAACTTAGGTTTCTTGTTGGAACCCGAACCACTACCGTGTTCTTTGAAATCACGTTTCTTTCCTTTGTTTTGTTTGTTGTTCTTATTTTTACCCTCTTCTGTCATGTTCACAGAAGGTCCAGCAACTTCTTTACCCTTGCCCTTGTCACTGTCTTGCGCCCTTAGAGATTCCTCTATACGCAAGTGACTACCAAGTTGGACCAAAGACAAATCGTCTTTACCATGTTTTAAAGTATGTTTGAAATCCTTCCAGGAAGGAGGCAACTTATCAATTATACTTGAAACAGAAATGGATTCATCTATTTTCAAGCCATGTTGTGTGTATTGTCCAAGGATCCTAAGGAGTTCATTGTACTGTTCCATGACCGGTCTAGAATCGACCATTTGTATTGTGACATTACTAAAAGGCATTTCTTTACCTTGAAGAATCCTCTGTCATGTACTTAGATTCAAGTGAATCCCACATCTCCTTAGCCGATTCAACATTCCTATATACATCAAAGAGAGAATCAGACATACCATTCAATATATGCCCTCGGCATATGTAGTCACACGGCAATATGCATTGCCCCTCACAAGGTCACAATGCCTCATTGATACAACGATCCTATAGTTTACACTTTTATTTGCCGTCTTTGCTAGTATGAACTAATTTTTGTATTCAATTTCACTAAGTATAATTTATGTATAGTGATAATGATTTAGATGACCAATTCAAATGTTTACTGATCTTTAATTTAGTAATAGGGCTTTTAGGGGTTAATTGGGGCTTGGGTTTTAAAAGAAGTCGGCTTATAAAATAAGTCTCGTTTGTCACACGGGCTTATAAAAGGGCTTATAAGTCATAACTCTCTATAAACCCCAACCTCATAAAAGGGGCTAAAAATTTTAGCCCGGGCCTTTTGAACCATAAATTACTTATATACCCAAATCAATATCTAACATATATGTTGATAAAATATAATGCCTAAAAACATTAATAATATTTTTTCACATCTTCACGTTTTGATAATCACAAAATATAAAAACGTTCAACTTAAAATTAAACGTAAACAAGTAATTAGTAGTAAATTCTCATTTCAACAATTACATCACTTAAAGGTAT
>BQNB010193729.1:0-11512 GCA_026074375.1 Tanacetum coccineum
GACTCAGAAAATAGACTACTAATATATAAAGAGCCGTTAAGCAGTAAGTGGGTAAAGTCTCGATGAGCTAGGGTTTAGTCAGAGCACCATTACTTAGACCCTAAGATAGATTATAATCAACATACGGAAGCTTTATGCGGATGCGTCTAATTGTGACAGAATTAGCGTGTCTAGGTCTTAGGAAGAAATATTCGAGATAAGACAATCATTGCACTAAATAAACAAACTTGTGTTTCATCTGATTATTCATGGTTGATACGTTTTCCTTACATTAGTTCTCGTTCCTTCTCTATCGTTTGTTTGTCTTCTTGTGTGTGTTTATTGTTTTACTTGTCATCAAAGCCCTAGGTTAGATACACAAAACTGTGTCAGTCTCTTAGGCTGAAACCCCCCTTTTGCATTAGTTTTAGGTTTAACTTAGATAACTAAAATATTGATAGAATTAGGATTAACGCTCTCGCTCTTAGTGATCGACACCCTACTTACCACGAAACTCCATCCGACCGAGTATACTGTCAGTTAAAGTGTTGTTTTTAGGTATAGTCGGCATAAAATAAATAGTAAAACTTGATACATAACATAACACCTACACGACGACACATCAAGTTTTTGGCGTCGTTATCGGGGAGGGAAGTTGTTTAATTTTTATTTATTAGTGTTTTAGTTTAGTTTAGATTTAGTTTAGATTAATTTTCATATTTGTGTGTTTGATTTATCCATTGTATATTTTGCATATTGTGTGTTTGTGTGCATTATTACAGTTTATTGTAATCTGAGTCAAATACTCAATACGGCGTATTCATTTTCTTGGATACGGCGTATAAATTTTTTCAAACCAATACAGCGTATTCGACTCTATCATGAATATTAAGCTATTTGATAGTTTTCTCTCCTAGCAAATTTATTACAGGTAAATATGGACGACCCCAACATAACTATGGAAGATTATATCAGGCTTGAGGAAGAAAAAGCTCATAGGCGTGTTAAGGTGTATAACTAGGAAACTGCTACGTATGGTAAGATATGGTATGATGAAGACGTTCAAGACCTCAGATCTGTTGAAACTGAATTCCCAGCTATAGTCTTTGATGACGCGTTTACATCTAAAGTAACGCACTCCTGTAAACCCACGCTAAGTCCTCTTAAGGACAATAAAATTGACTTTAGAATATCGTTTGACGAATCCGACGATGAAGATTACACTGTGATTTACGACAAAAATTAGTTTTCCTGACGTATCAACAAAAGCCTTATCTTGAATTTGAGCTTTTAAATCCTCATTCTCTGTAGATTTTAAGTTCAGTTTATCAATTAAAGAGTCACTATGTTCTTTAGTTCGAACACATATCTTTTTTATTGAGTCAAACTGCTCTTTAAAAACCTGTTTCACATGATTAATTTCATTACAAAGATGCTCGTTTTCTGAAATCAATTTTGCCACACTATTCTCCAGTTCCACATTTTTGGTCTCTATTTCACCATAATCATAATTTCCATTCTCTTCCTTAGACTTTTCTCTCATGTATTTTATAATATCCTTCAACTTACAAATGGTATTATCTTTGTCTTCAAGCTGAGCTTTCAAATCATTATTTTCAAAAAATCCTAGAATTTTAAAAGGATTTTGACTATTACAAGATGCATCTTCATGAAAAATTTATTGATTAAGTTGTATTGACAATTCAAGAGAAATACAATGTTTTTCAAGTTGTGAGTAACTTTTCAAAAGATCATTAAACGCATTTTGTGATTATGAAAGCTCGACCTCAAGATTACAAGATTCTTTTCTCTTTCCATCCATATTCACAAATTCACCAATCAAAGATATAGAATTCGTCACAGTTAAAAGAACATCTTGAGACATGATTTATTGTAAGAGTCGATCATTTTCCAAAAGTAATTCTATCTTAGAAATTTCTAAACATTGTTTATCGACTGAAGATTGTTGAACAACAACGTCCATTTGGCCAAAAACTGTCTGTACTTCCATTATTTCATTTAGAAGATCTTTATCAAACACATTGAAGATGTCTTTTAAAGATTTTAAGAAATGGGAATAATGTCAATGTTTAAAAATAGCTTTCGTATGTTTAAACCCCCATTCACCATATGTACGAGCATCAGGTGTAGTCCTTATCTTCACCACATTATCAAACCTGACAAGGTGAAATTTAATCTTTTTAATGCTTTTCATTCACCAAGCTAACCTTAGGAAGTCCCTTAGGAGCTTCTATTTTGACAGGGGATGCATCAGAAGGTTTACTGGTAGGATTGGACATACGCAACCAGAAAGCTTGTTCAGCTGACAATTCTTGTTGTGGAGTAAAACGTTTCCCAAAATCATCAGATAGTCTATTTAATTTTTCATAATCAATGTTTCCTCATCATCAGTCACATGCATAGAAACATGTTTAGCAAACATAACAATACCATCATACAAGGTTGGTTTAATCCATTGAGCTATCTTAAGGTAAAACGGATTTTGATAACATAGAGCTTGTTTGTATATATTATCATAGAAGGCTTGTGGCTTAGTTAACATGTGCACTGTTTGAGCAGATTGACCCACTTTAAAAGGAATATTATGTTAATAGTTCCCCTTTATCTTCTTTCCAAATCAATTTCGTTTTCTATATATTTATCTTCCTTTTCTTTGGATTCACTTTTGAAAACAGTGAATGTTTGTAATAAACATTCCTTTTCTTTGATTTTTTAGAAATATTTTGCTCAAGTGAGTCAACTTGTTCTTTCAGTGCAATCTTCTCTTTAATCATATCATCCATTTGAGAATCAATCATTTTTTCATGACTACTTAAATCAATATTAAGACGTTGTTCAAAAGTTTGACTTGTTCTTTATATCTCTCTAGCTCAGTGGTTACTGATTCATTATTTTTTTCCTTATTAGCCTTTTCCCAATTATTTACATGATTAATCATTTGTTCTGACATTTGTTCTATCACAGATAAAATCATTCAAAATCTTGTTGTGCCCTGCATATGAGTATCTTGAACATTTTTCTGTTGTGTTTATTACAAATATTAAGAGTACGGAATGATATTGCTATCACTATGTATCTCATTATCTATAAAATCCATAGCTAGTGGTCGTTTAAAATCATGCATTGCATTCATACTTTGATTGTCCATATCATTAAAATAGGTTTTAGAATGAGGTACCTCTGAGATAACATCAGAACCATAGTTGCAAATGTTGGCCAAGAGAACCGCTTTTGCATTTGAGATATCATCACAGTCAGAATCATAAGTATCAAGATCCTCAGTCTGAAAAGCAACATTGTTTAGAATGAATGTCTGAACAGCTTGACCATCTAGAAAACCCCATAGCATTATGCAGAGAAATGCGATTGCTCTTCATCCAAAACTTGTCCAGCTTCCAGAGCTTCTGCATAACATTGCTTTAACCCTTATACATGGCTTGCATTTCCTTGGTTGTTCAGGCTGGTGCATTGCCTAGCTATATTCCTTCACCTTGACAGTTGTAGCATTTAACAACCCTTGCCTGTCCACTTGTATTGTTTCCCCCAGAACTAGTAGCATTACTCTTATACCCAGTACTAGAATAACTTTGACCTTGTCTCCCCTGAACTTGTTGCACTATGACCCTGCCATCTTGAATAGTGTCCTAGTTTGGGATTTCAAAATAAAGCTCTAGTTGATTATTGGTTGAGGGGAACCTTGAGGAAGCTACAACTGTTAGAAAAGCCATTGCCTTGTTGAGACAAGCAATTAGATCATCTCTTGGAGAGAAAACAGGAACAACAAAACCTGAGTCTACAAAAGGTGACTCAGTCATTGGTTGTGTTGAAACTTGAGGTGATTGATAAGCAATTTGTGACACATATGAGGTTTAATGATGTATTTGAGACTGATATAGATATGGTGGTGGAACAGATGACTTATTGAATTAAGGTTGTGATGGATGGAGTAGATGAGTAATGGTGATTATTGGATAAATTGATCCCATACTAAGATTGTGAAAAAATATTGTTGAATTTGAGGATTGGTTGTTTGAAGACTAATTAAGTGTTGAAGTACGGTGGTGTATTATGCTGATTTGCACAATGCATATGTGGATCTTGATTGTGTTCGCGTAGGAAGACGGGCTTCATTTTCATGGAGTTTCGTAGTTTTTCAAGATATGCAAGAAGATGATAAATGTTAGTAGTATGCAAATCCTTTACGAGCTTGACATCAGTCACAAACTTACTCCATTCAGGTGGAAGACTGTTTAAGAACTTGGTATTAACTTGAAATTGCTCCATTTTCATATTGTAAATGTTCATGTCATTTATCAGCTGAGTGAATCTCAAATAATACTATGAAGTGATTCCTCCTTGATGTGAGTAAACTTATCAAATGCATCGTATAGCTTACACTCTCTTTCCTGCTTAGTCAAAGAGGTACCTTGCATCAGTAATTAAACTCTCTCCCATAAATCTTTAGCAACTCTGTGATGATTCACAAGTGAATAGATATCAGCTAGTAGACCTTGAAGAATGATATTCATTGCCTTCATATCACAATCAGCTTGAATTTTCTCAGCAGCAAATAATTCAGCATATTTCTTTATTCTGGTCACTCCATTCTCTTCAACCGTAGGCCAAATGAGTGGACCGTTTTCAACTGATTCTAGTATCATTCTTTCGTGCTCTCTATTTTACATGTAAAGTTCCATTTAACTTTTCCAAGAATCATACAAGTCCTTTTCCAACATTGGTGGACGATTATCAGCACCAGAGAGTATCATGTACTCAACAAGAGTATTATTTTGTCCAAGTGGAATAATTGAATCCATGTTGATTTGATGTTGTTAGATTACTTTCAGATTGAATGGTGATTGAAAGTAATTGTGATGTTTAGTGAATTGTCTTTTGAGTGTTTGTAAATCTTGAAACTACACAGGATTTTACAAGTCTTGATAAAACCGGAAAGACAATTGAATGTTTCACGGAATTTTACAAATCAAAGAGATAAACCGTATAATTTACTTTAGCAAATTTGAGTTTTTAACTTTAGTTCAAGTGAATTAATTTTTCTTTTGAAAGTTGTTAAATCGCCTTTGCTAGGGAAGTTGTTAAATCGCCTTCTAAAGGAAAAATTGTTAATTCGCCTTGTAGTAAGTGCTTGTTAACTCGCCTTGATAAATCGCCTTGTACTAAGAAGATGATAATTCGTCTTGCAAAGAAACTTCATAATTCGCCTTGCAAAGAAACTTGATAATTCGCCTTGCAAGTAATTGATAATTCGCCTTGCAAAGTAACTTGTTAATCCGCCTTGCAAAGTAACTTTTTAATTCGCCTTGTAAAGTAACTTGTTAATTCTCCTTGTAAAGTAACTTGTTAATTTGCCTTGCCAAGAAACTTGATAATTCGCCTTGCAAAGAAAATTGTTAATTCGCCTTGCCAAGAATCTTGTTAATTCGCCTTCAACTGTAAGTGCTAAATCGCCTTCAACAAACAATTGCTAATTCGCCTTCACCAAAGCAGTTGTTAACTCGCCTTCAACCAAAACGAAACTCAGATTTTTCAAAACACAAAAAGACTCACTTTTATTTGTTTTTATGAAAATTTTCTTATTCAAATAGTATTACTAAGCCTATAGGTACCTTAAAAATGCAAACTTTATGGTTTTTAAACAAAAAAAAATTTAAAATCAAGAATTGTACTTTCTAAGACTTTTCGAAAACACAAAATTGATGTTTTCTTTGATTCTATAGACTATACACATATATCCAAGGATTGATAGACTAGAGCTTACCTAGGTAAATGTTGGGCTTCTTGATTTGATGTGACAAATAAATAAAAGAATGAAACAAAGGATCAGAAATCATCATTAAAAGAATTCTACAAACGATGGTGGGGAGTAAATTATGGAAGATTTTGTCAAAGATTATCAAATAATGCAGTCCTGGAAGATCTCCTTAAGAAGATAAAGTAACAACTAGATATTCTTAATGTTTAAATGATTTTACTTGTTTATCCTCCTTTATGTTAACTTCCTTTTTGTAAGTCATGATCTATATATATATAGAGACTCTTACGGACACATAGTTTTATGTACACAGAAAAACGTGTATGTGTGCTATCCCAGCGGAAAATGTAGAACGTCTAGTTTAGTGTGGTGTAGCCTATAAGGATCTATGATCTCCTGTTCACAGTTTATTGATGTAACTGTTCATATATTCTTAAAGTAGTATTGGGCTTGGAGTGATGGTAATGAAGAAAAACCTTGTAGATGATAACATTGTTCTTATGTTTAATTCCGCTGTGCATATTTGTTATTATCTTTGTTATCATGATCCTAGATGAGGTCTAAACAATCTCGACTTATAAACGATCAAAGAACCTATTAGATTATTAGGTTCTATCAGGTGGTATAAGAGCCTCATGGCTCTTGATCTAGGATTCTATAAGGTTTTTCAATTGTTCATAACTAAAATTAAGGTTTTGGGCAAATTCGATAAATCCAAGGTTTTTTTTTTTTTATGGTTTTCGGTAAACACGCGAATTCGGTAAACTTAGTGTTTTTAATAAACCTAATTCGGTATAAATAGGATATTTGGTTATTAGTTTCAAAGGTTTTCCTTTGTTAGCTTGCAGCAGAAGGATTGAAGAAAAAATACTTTGATGGTTCGTTGGTTATAGCAAAGCAAAAAGAGTATGTGAGAAACCCTAATCAGGGGGGGGGGGGACCCCCATTTTTTTTTCAACGTTTTTTAACACTGCTACTGAAACAATGATGGTTGTGTTCATGGTTATAAATGCAGCTTGGGCTCAAGGTTAAAACTGTTATTGAGATTCAAGGTATTAAAAGAGTTTAAATGTTAAAACTGCTCGTGCAATATGATTTTATGTTGCTATTGTGTTTGTGAACTTTAAGTTAATACTGCTTGGGATTATAAGGAAGGTTAGTGCTGCCCAAGTATATGTTAATGTTGTTTGTTTATGTTTGAGTATATTAAGTGCTGCTAAGGTATTACAACATTATTAAGATAATACTATTTGGGCACAAAAGATGTTAATACTGCTTTGTGATGCTGTTTGTGCTTGAAGAACATTACTACTGCTTGATTCGTGTTCAAAGTTAAAGCTGTTTTATAACTTAATGCTGTTCGAAGATGTTTACGCTGTTAATGTTGTCTGAGAAAGAAGTTTATATTGTTAGTGTTGTCGATATCGGATACACACGAAGATTGGTTCTCGGTTACTTATAAGATCTCGGACAGACAAGATTTAAAGGTATATGTTTATTTTTGATAGAGAGTGGAATGTTTTATGGTTTAGATCTTGAATTGAACAAGATACTTCGTTTAAGGGGAAGCTAATGGATTGGTTTCAGTTTAAATGTTCTTAAAGGATTAAAAGACTCGTTTTTAAATTTCTTGGATAAATTAGTTATGAAGAAGATTGTTTATTACCTATTTGACGTTGAAGTGGAATTATTTGGATTCATGTTCTTATCATATCTCAAATGGCTTTACTACGTTTAGAGTAACTTGTTGTGCATAGAACGACTGAGACGAAGACTTGACAAATCTAGTAAAGGTGTGTGATCTAACTTATGGTGCTCAATGCTCACATTTGCTATCACTTTTGTTATATATCTCATAGAAGATGAGGATTTTGTCAAGAGGTTGCGATCTACTTATATTTCACAGATTTATTTATGAGTTAGAACGTAATTGTGGATAGTACAAGACATTAAGGACATAAGTTTCGGGTTATTCTACTGCTTCATCAAGTCGTTATATTAGTTTTCTTCATCAGTAATCATTACATAGAGCCTACAAAATTGAAGATTCAAGAAATGGTTAACATATAGGTTTTAGGGGAAGCTTATTGTTAAAATGTTTAACCATTTACATGTGCTACATGAGGTGAAGGTTTTTACTACTGCTAGTCATTATTACTACTGCTAGTGTGAGTTTCTACTACTTAAGTTCATTTTTCTTATTGTGCTTAATGGTGGGTAATTTGAGGAGTTAGAAGGCTTGGATTAGAAGTGTGATATTGGTTTGTAGTGGTCAAGATCAAAGTTGCTTACATTCATAAGTCCCCTATTGGATTATGACAAAAAGGGGAAGAAATATTAACAGGTTGCAACTTATAGATCCTTGGTGTGGCATGGTACAAAGGAAATCTACTTAAGGGGAAGTTTTGTTTCATTCAGGGAGATGATTACATCTCAACTTCAGGGGAAGCTTTGGCTTTATGATGAAGTTCGTACACGACTTTGTTTGTTTTGTCATCATCAAATAGGGGAAGATTGTTGGGATTCTAGATTTGATGAGACAAAATAAATAAAAGAATGAAACATAAGGACTAAATCTAGCAGATTGGAATTCTACAAGCTGGTGGAGAATTATGGAAGATTTGGTCAAAGATATCAAAAGATGAAGATCTCCTTAAGAAGATAAAGATAACAGAAGATATTTCTTAATGTTCAAAAGATTTACTTGTTTATATCTTTATGTTAACTTCCTTTGTAAGTCATGATCTCTCTATATAAAGAGATCATAGACACATAGTTTTAGCATCCAGAAAAGTGTGTATACACAGAAAAACATGTGTGTATCTTAAGGGAGATGTAGACGTCTATAGTGGTGTGGTGTAGCCTCAAGGTAATCAAGGTTTTCCTTGATCCCTGTTACTGTTAGAGATATGTAACTGTATTATTCTGATCAAATAATATTGAGGCTTGTTTGATAATATATTGTTCTTTATTATTTCGCTGCATATTTATATTATCTGTAAAACATATCATAGATGGGCTTAAACGATATCAGAGCCTGGTGGCTTGTGATCTAGGATCTACAAGGTGTTTTGGTGTCGCATCTATGAAGGAAAAGAGGTACGAATTTTTTGTCTTGGTTATCATGTCGAATCTGGTGATATTAAGGTTTTTAAGCAACCTTAATTCGATATAACATGAAGTTTGTTTAAAATTATTTTTGATTGGTTCGTGATAACAAGATGGTTGCTTGTTGGTTACATAATTCAAGCGTTCTTTGGAACTTATACTATGAAAAGAATCATTAGCAGTTGGTAAGAATGATGAATTAGTGACAAAAAAAGTGTCGCTAAAAGGTGTCGTCTGGATACTTAAAAAAAAGGGTATCCTTGGTATTGTTAATATTGTTGCTGCTGTGGTTCATATCTTCTTTTGAGGTTACAACTGCTAAGGCTTGATAGCAGTATGGTGCGAATACAAGACATACGTTCTGAGGATTTTCAAGAAGAAGTTAAGGTTCGTTTGCATACACGACTAAACCTTAATTTAGTTTTAAGGGTTTACAAAACCCTAATAAGGGTCTGAATCGATTCAAAGGACGCAAATCATAAAGGAGCAGAAAGGTATGGCGTTTGGGTGTTAGTAACATCAAGCAACAACAGGTATGTTGTGATTCTAAATTTATGGGATCTTGTTTGTTCCCATAAAAGGTTAATACTGTTGGAACATGGTTAGTACTGCCAATGCCTTCTTTATACTGCCAGTAGTGGTCATATGGAATTAATACTGCTAGTTTGCTTCATGATATTTATGTTAATACTGCTAGGTTTAAAGCTTATGTTCATTAATGCTACTGTCTTTGGTTAGTACTGTTAGTTATGCATTAGTGCTGCCAGGGTAAAGTTTTTGGTTACTACTGCTATTGGGCTTAAAGGACTTAATGCTGCTCATTACAAATTACTACTGCCAGGAAGATGAGTTAATACTGTCAGTTTATCGTTAGTACTGCTACTTGATTGTTAGTACTGCTAGTATTGGGCTCAAAAAGTTTATACTGCGAGTTAAAGGTTAGTACTGCTTGTTGATAGTTTGTACTGCTGGTTTATTGTTTGTACTGCTAGATTTGATCGATATCGGATGACACACACATTTTGGATCTCAGATTGAACAAGATGCTTCATTTAAGGGGAAGCTAACAGATTGTTTTTGGTTTTTGGTTTTAAATGTTCTTAAAAGTTTAAAGACTCATATTTATTGGATTAATTAGTTATGAAGATGATTAATTATCACCTATTTGAAGTTGAAGTGGAATTACTTGGGTATGTGTTCTTATTATATCTTAAAGTGGGTGTTACACTTTGAAGATAACTTGTTCGTGCTTAGAAACGATGTGATAAAGACTTGACAAATCTAGCAAAGTGGGAGATTTCCTCTTATGGTGCTCAATGCTCACATTTGCCATCACTTGGTATATGTCTCATAGAAGATGAGAATTTTTGTCAAGAGGTTGCAATCTACTTATATTTCACAGATTTATTTTTAAGTTCAAAGTCACATGGATAGTATAAGATATAAGACACAAGTTTGGGTTATTCTACTTCTACATCTAGTTCGTTATACTTAATTTTCTTCATCAGTGATCATTACATAGAGCCTACATGATTGAAGATTCAAGAAATGGTTAACATATGGGTTTCCAAGAGGGAAAGCATATTGTTAAAATGTTAGAACCATTAACATTGCTACATAAGGTGAAGATTTTTACTACTGCTAGTCATTATTACTACTGCTAGTTTGAGTTTCTATTATCGATTCATTTTTCTTAATTGTGCTTATAGTTTGGGTAATTTGAGGAGTTAGAAGGCTTGGATTAGAAGTGTGATATTGGTTTGTAGTGGTCAAGATTAAAGTTTCTTACATTCATAAGTCCCCTATTGGATTATGACAAAAAGGGGAAAATAATTAACAGGTATGCAACTTATGATCCTTGGTGTGGCAGGTACAGAGGAAACTACTAAGTGGGAAGTTTGTTTTATTCAGAAGATGAATTACATCTCAAAAACTCAGGAAAGCTTTTGGCTTATGAAGACAGTTTTACACGACTTTGTTGTTTTCATCATCAAATAGGGAAGATGGTTGGATCTAGATTAGATGAGACAAAATAAATAAGAAAAGTGACAACAGAAAGGACTTAAATCTAGTAATTAGAATTCTACAAGGCTGTGGAGCAATTATTGGAAAATTTGTCAAAGAATCAAAAGTTAAAGATTCTAAAATAGATCACCTTAAAAAGATAAAAGAATAAGAAGATAAAAGATAGAAAAAATAAAAGTTAGGAAGATATTATTTGCTTCCTAATTATATTTGTTCTTATCCTTTGTAAACCTAGATGATCTCTACTATATAAAGAGACATTATGTCGTATAGTTTAGCATCCAAAAAAGTATGTGCGTACACAAAGAAAAATGTAGACGTCTATAGTGGTGATGTAGCCTCAATGTAATCAAGGTTTTCCTTGATCCCTGTTACTATTAGAGATAGGTAAATGTATTATTCTGATCAAATAATATTGATGCTTGGTGGAAACATTTTATGATAAAACCATGTTTGATAATATACTATCCTTTATTATTCCGCTGCATATTTATATTATCTGTAAAACATATCCTAGATGGGCTTAAACGATCTCCACAAATGGATGATATGATTAGAGAGAAACTTGCACTCAAAGAACAAGTTGACTTACTTGAGCAAAATCTT
>BQNB010193731.1:0-11512 GCA_026074375.1 Tanacetum coccineum
TCCAATTCAAAGTTACAGAGGCAACTTCTATACTTTGATGATTGTTGATGACCACTCAAACTACACTTGGGTTGTGTTTGTAGAGTCTAAGGATGATGTCTTAGAAAAGTTTAAAATATTATGTAAAAAGCTTGAAAACCTACATGATTGTTCTATTGTCTCCATCGTAACAAATCATAGTAGTGAATTTGATAAATTGCAATTTAGGAGCTTTTGTGAACAACGTGGAATGTCTTATAACTTGTCCGGGCCGTTCACTTCTCAATCAAGTGAGATTGTTGAAAGAACACATCACAAGTTAAGAAAGATGAGTCGTGCTATGTTAGACGAGCAATCCATTCCACAAAAGTTTTGGTGTCATGCATTAGATACATATTTAATAGGGTTTATATTAGAAAATTCATTAATAAAACACCTTATGAAATCCTAAGAAATAGGAAGCCGTTACTAAAGTACTTTAGGGTATTTGGTTGTAAAGTATTTATACTTAACACTAAAATACAACTCACCAAGTTCGACCCAAAGTCATATGAAGGTGTGTTTTTAGGATACTCTCAAACTACTAAAGCATACATAGTGCTTATCAAGGAAACAATGAGAATTGAAGAATTTCTCAATGTTACCTTTGATGAGAGTTTGTCCGAGCCCAAGTCATCTTCTTTGGTAGAAGATGATAGGATTGATGAACCCATAGTTCAAGATCTTAATGGGTCGCCGTCATTACAAGTTAATGTTTCGGATGAAGGCTATCCTAAAAGTTTAAAAGAAGCTAGAGGTCACCCAATAGAACAAGTAATTAGTGAGTTGAATGAGAGAACACTTAGGTCTAAGTCTAAACAAGATTAGGATTTCCGCATGACATTTTCCAAAGTCCAAATTGCACGTGTCTAGTTAAGGTTGTTCATGGTTGACATGCACCATAGGACATTGATTTGAGGGTGTAACGGGTCAAAAATAATAATAGAAGTCTAGAGGTCATTTGCATACCCTATTAGAGATATATGTGCTCTTAGAGCTTATGTGTTATATGCTAGAACTTATGTGAAAGGCATGGAAGTCAAGCAACATTGTTGTTCTAACAAGATGAAAGATATATGTCAATGCATTATTCAAACTATGGTTGACATTATCTCGGATTCTACATGTCAAATCTATGTGCTATGAACAATAAATCTGATCTATATCTTACCAATATTGTGGTGATTTTTGCCTCACATATTTAAATATAAGAAATCGACTTATTCACTACATTGCATGTTCTATTTCCTATGATAGACATGAAAGATTAAATAGATAAATTCATTGACAAAAATACTTTGGATCGCAACTCACCCTTGTGTTGAAATTGTTGTATTTGTGTCAACTTGCTCCTTTTATGTGTTGATTACATGCTATGTGTATTAGGGTAGAAAAGAAAAGAAAAGAACTTTATGCAAACATACAAACTACTCATGTAGTTAAAGAGAATTCTCTTGCAAATTTAATTCGGTATGGTATTGTATAACATACTAAAATACATAGTTAATAAACATGATAACATAGTGATTTCATCCGAGAAACTATGAAATTAATTCACCATACACTCTGGTAATTAATATTATTAATGTTGACACAACACATCGACCATAAGTCCGAGATATTATACTTAGCAACTCTTCGCTATCATATAATGGATTATGTGTCTAATATGTGTAAAATATTCAAGAAGGATTAAATACATACTGAAGTAGGTTGATAACTTGGACCACTCATCCAAGACCCTAAGTATTTTCCTTGTAATGCAACGAAAATAAAGTTATCAATTCCAAAATTCCAAAATAGTGATTAAGGACCACTACACAACAAACTACAATGAAAGTATCATGCATGACTAGACAAATCATGGTGCACGTATGCATATTTGTAGGAACTAGCTTGTGTAACTTGTTCGTGTAAACTTTAGTTATCGTCCATCTCATGTTCTTAAGCCAAAAAATTCATTCACATCCCTCCACTCCCCTCAAACCATGAAATATACACACATGCATACTCAAAATTAATTAAATGGCATCTTATTTTGAAAATTTCACCCATGTGTGCATGTAAGATGAGAAAGTGATATGTTTGTTTTGTACTTCACTAGAATTCATTTTTCTTACACTTCACATGTTGACCATAGACCACCCTTCCACTAACAACCATTTAAGCTCACTTAGAGCCAAAGCAAAGTTGTTTGTTCTTATCCTCCTCCCCCCCCACCCACCTTTGCTCTAATCCGGAACGAAACCATACAAGACCTAAAATAAATTGGCTCAAGCCACTTGACTTAAGCCAAGACTCACCCAAAACCCTAGTTTTTTTTCCCCTATTTAAACCAAGTGATAAAGGATTTAAGTCATTTTTTCTCTTGCAAGCCTCACAAAAGTTTCTTTTCCCCTCTCTTTTCTCTCTTAAATAGCTTCACGACACACACATACATACATACACAATCCATACTTTTGATTTTTACCAAGATTCACACATCCTAAACTTCATTTTATCAAGATTCAAGGTTATTCCAAGAAGGTTTCCTTTTGATTTCAAGTATTGTCAAGGGTTTACAAATTAGGGTTTGGTTATTATTTAGGTTATTTCAAGATCTAAAATTTTGGTAGATTCTTGTGTTAATTGCTTCTTGTTCTTCATTTTTTTGAAGTATCTATGAATATTTCTTGAGATTTACTTATAATCATCTTATATGTTCAAGATCCATACATCCATATGTTGTGTTTTAACTTTTGAAAGATTATAAAACAAGATTTTAAAAATAATGATGTTACTTGTTTTCACTAGTTAAATATTATGTTCTTGGTGAGATAAGAGTTGAATAAGAGTTGCAACAATAGAAATGAAGAGATTAGGTTAGTCTTAGGTGTGGTTTTGTTGTGGATTAGGTTTGTGAATGGAGATTAGGTATAGAGTTAGGCACATTGTTAAGTTTTCGGTGGATTTTGGTTGCGTTTTTGACAAAAAGTGCTTGCTGTCTCAAATTTGTTTTGAGGTTTTGGTTGACCTAAAAATGTTTTTATTAGGCGTAAAAGTAGTTTTTGGAGAGCTCGTTTCGAATAGATAGTTTTTCATATACCGCACATTAAAATTGGACTTAAAACGACCAAGTTATAGCCAAATAAAACTTGAAATATTTTTCGACAAAATAAATGAATAGTGTGCTGATTGGAATAGTAAAATGGGTTTTTGTAACACTTTTGGACGTTTTTAGACTTTCTAAAAAACATAGCGAAACATATAGTAACAAGATACCTATGAATTATGAACATTGTAAAGCGTCGTTAAACAAAGTTTAGGAAAAGCGATAAAATTACTAAAAATATAAGGTTGTGGTAAAAAATATTCGAAACGAACATAGAAGTTAAGCGATTAAGGCTCGTTTGTGGGTTTTGAAAATATGGAAACTTAATAAATATAGGGGACGGTATTAACGTCCCGAAACTAAAAACTTTCCTAAAACAGAAACTTTCTAAAAAATTCTAATTTTTGGTAAAACCGCCAATAAGACTTAACGAAACTCAATATATTTTATTTTGTCTAACGATTTTGATAATAAAACAAAGCAAACACACATGGATGTATATTGGTGATGAACATATTTGTGCATTCTTGGCATACTTTTTTCGTGTTTCTAAGACGCTTTATTATACTATGTCGCTGCTAGATTCTATATCAATCTTTTACTTGTTGTGATTATCATTTGCTCATTTTGCTAAGGTGAGTTCATAGCCCCATGTTTTACTACTTTTACTTTACTATTTTGGGGTGAGAAACATTGCTTGTTTTCAAACTATAGACACAGTTACTTTACGTTTCCTTTTCCTGATTACGTGTTGCCTAAGTAGCGAATAGACCACTAATGCCCGAATTATCATGAACCGTCAATTGCTTAACATCGACCGTCGAACAGGTTAAGTAATCACAAGTTGTAAATAGATCTATTGGGAAACAATTATCCCTATCGTGTAAGTACGCTACTAGCTTTGTGAGGTCCGAGCCACCACACAAACGGATATATACCATGTCAGAATGTCAATAGGTGATCCTGGTCAGATACCTTTAGGGCGCGGAATACTATTTGGCATATAAAATGCTTCCTTTTAAATTGAGCTTCGGTGTCATGAGCTTAGTGCAAACGTAAATGCTTTTTATGTGAAGTTGTATCTCCTATAACTGTCACGTGCGTACTGTGAACTTGTGGTCCACCTTTAATATTAAATTTAAACCTATGAATTCACTCACATTTATGTTGACACGTTTTTAGGAAGTGTTTTTCTCCAGTGCTTAGCTTATTGATGTGTTCTTGCTTGCTTGTTGGTGTTGCCTGGCATTGGACCGATTTCAAAAGCTATTATTATCTATTTAACATCGTTTCAAACTTAAAACCTTTTATTCGCTTTCGCATATTATCATTAGGCCTATGTAAAACTTAAACTATTTTAATCAATGCAACGATGTTGGATTTTAAACGTACCCATAGAGGTCGTTCTTTGTATCTTGTGATGTGTATTATGACATCACGGCCCCCAGGACCACGTGTTTTTTTCGACTAGGCCCCCCGTTTTGGGGGTAGGGCAGATTTGGTAATCAGGCCAAAGGTTATAGAGAACACAGGTAGTATATCTAGGTCTAGGCTATAACCAATATGTGATCCTATGTACTTTTCCTGCTTACATATATATATCTTATACTAATAGCGTTTAATATATATATATAAGTATTGATTATATGTATCATATTGCCATAATTACGTTCTTCATCATTTTGCCATATCATATTTTTGCATCATGCTTATCTTTTTGACTTTGCTTGCACGTTGCATGGTTTCATATAAAGAGATTTATATAAACTTGTGCTTGTGCAGGTCATGGTTGCTCATATTGTTTCTATTTCATCTGATTCGTCTGAGGAGAGCGTGGGCTCTCATGCCCTACGAGTGATTCTCTTTGGTGCTATTCCTGCTATTATCCCTGTTATCCTTGAGGTTCCTATTGTTCCAACTGACCCTATAGTTACATCAGATGTGGGGACAGTTTTAGTCGTCTCACCTGCCGGGGTATTTGATTTAGTGGATCATTCATCTTCTTCTGATTCTGATCCATCAGAGGATTCTTTACTCCCTACAAGATTTTTCCATTTGTTTTCACCCTTTTTGTGTTTCTATGACTCGAGTACGACGGTGAAGATCCGATGCTGCCGAGCAGAGACCCGTATCGTCATCTAATGATACTCTTACACCATCATCTGAGTTTCCCCTTGCACCTGTTGTTGCCCCACCCAGGATTCGTCGACGTTCAGCAACTCTTATCCGACCCGGTGAGGCTATTCCCTTTGGTCGACCTTATCGCACCCACCTCAATGGGCCGCGTAAGTTGTTGACTGCGAGGAAGAGAGTTAGACCCATTCCTGCTCGTAGACTTGCATGGAGACGTGTATCTCATCATTCATCAGATCGTCATTCTTCACCAGACTCATCTTCTTCTAGTTCACCTTCAGATCATTCTTTATCCGGACATACACCACCAGACACCACCGATGCTGATTCATCTACACCACAGAGATTTGTTCATCGATCACTTGCTAGGACTCCACGACGTAGTGAGGCTTTTAGACGTTGGAGGTCTGCACCATTGTCTACCCCTTACCCACCGACTACATCAGAGTCATCCTTATTTCATCTCTGAGATCCATATGGATTCAACTTAACTTTTCTTCATTCTAGGACCATCTCGCAAGAGATATAGGTCCCCTACTGCTTCAGTACCATCACTTACCATCATGTTTCGAGGAGGTCCGATAGCCCCTACTCTTCCTTCTGATCTTTACCACAAAATCGCAAGAGTTTTAGAGATTCATAACTCACAAGAAGGATAGCGGATAAGAGCATATGGAGGTGGAAACTCTGGCTATGCAGAGGCTGTTGTAGATGTAGGTATTAGTGAGGGAGTTGTAGCTTCACACCTGATGATGGTGTAATGTATGGGATTTGAGATTACCGCTAAGTGATGTTAGGGAGATGATGAGGGAGTTTGAGGCAGGGCTAGTGGCGGCATATACGATAGATCGCTAGTAGTATCCATTATCTATTGTGATAAGTTTTGAGTTTTCTATAGGGAGGAATTCCTGATCTTAAGGATACTATATATGATATAAGTTCACTATCATGTTACTAAGGTTCGTCTGTGATAAGGACTACTGAGATTGATACCACTTAGAACATATGGAGGCTATTAGTTTAGTGGCCTAGTATGAGAGAGAGCTAGATTAGTTAGATGATTGGAGTTTAACATACTGAGTACCTAAAGTTTCAAGCCATGTTTGAGTATAGAATAGATCGGATTGACGTCCTTCGTGGCACATGTCATATTTGCATGAGGAGTTTCGTCAGGTTCGTAGGGATCGTGATGATACTCGGAGGAGACTTAGGAGGTTGGAGTCGTATGTTGAGAGACATTTGTGTTTTCGCCCTTAGACTTGTAGTACCATGATCATGTAGGATATGTAGAGTTAACAATGACCTAAAGGTATTAACTGCGGTCATTGAGGACATTTCTAAAGTCTTTCTTCAAGATATAAATGAAGAATGACTTGAAAAAGACAATCAACCTAGCAATTGTCTCTTTAGAAGAAGTCAAGCATTGAAAGAATAAAAGTAGTATAGGCTTCGTAGATTGCCTTGTATAAGTTATAGCTAGAAGATGTGTAATATATGTTGTGTGTTGCATGTTCTATGTAAAATAAAATGCTTGAATGTTTCTCGGTTAATATTGCTTTGCTAGATCATATATATTAAATTAAGATTATCTACACATGCTCAACAAAAAGTAATTAGAGTCATGAATAACTCTACATATAAAATGCTAAAATATGTATATGAATATATGCAACAATGTACAAATACCACAATAAATCCATAATTTGTACTCATACTATGGCTCCCAAGAATTTCAAATGTAAGCCTAACCCCATGTTGGACTTGAACATGGTATCAGTTATGTTTGCTTGTGCTGTCTTGTGTTTGCTTGTTGCTAGTTGTAGCTAAGAACACCTCGCATATGATGCTCTTGACCCATGGATCCCTGCCTTGGAACAAGGGGGAGCAACGATCTAGGGGGAGCACGTACAATGGTATCTATTCTCTCTTCTACAAAGATATCAACCTTCCATTGAAAGACCAAGACCTCGCCTTTTTGATTTGACAAAAGGGGGAGAAGGAAAGCAAAGCTAAGAAGCTTATGATCAGGAAAAGCAAGCAATTACGAAAGCGCAAAGAGCTATAGTGTACATAGGAGTAGTAAAGCTATGTAAGACTCATAAGGTGAAGACAATGTTCAAGCTTCACCACATTACAAGACCAAGATCAAGACGCGAACTTCATCAATGTTGGTCTTCATCTTCGCTATGTTTGTAATTTTATTTGCTTTCCAAAATTTTATTTGTCATCATCAAAAAGGGGGAGATTGTTGGTGCAACATTGACTAGGATCTCCTTTATGTTTTAATGATGACAAATAAACGTTCTCAAAACGTAAACAAACGATAGCCAAAATTCGTAAAACCGGATTTTCACCTCTGGCGCGCTGGTCACGCGTCAGCACGTTGCAAGCACGCCACTTGGGAATTTCGTTTTACGGATGTGATTTTGTCGGCTTTCCTCTTACCCGACACATGTGAAAACTTCAATAAAGGTATGTACATGATATTTGAGCATTTGTGAATACTCCAAATGAGGTTTAGACTTAGAGAGGAGCAAAAACAAATCCTCCCATTTTTCTACAAAATGCCAACTCAAATCTTTTATCAAACGCCTCTAGCCAAGGCCAAAACTTCTTTCTAAACCTAGTATGATCATATTTGCAGCATACCATTAAACGAAAGTATTCATTTAACCTTAATTTTGATTTACGTTGTTCCTAATCACGTAACGGGTTTTACTCCCTTATTGGTCAAATTAATTCAAAGCTCACTTTTCGTAAACGCATTCTTTCCCGTTATGGGATATGCTTTACTTGAGATGCAAAGCACTTGGCTTGTTTGCATCATTATGATTAGTGATCAAATCCATTATTGATTATCATGGATTAAAGTCTAAATGACTAATTGAGTCTAAACAAACTTCCCTATCTCAAACAAATACAACTCACTCACACATCAAACACACCTCTCTTTCTACCATTGATCTTGCCATCTCACCAATACAACTTACCTTTCTTCTTTACATTCTCACCATCCATTTCAAAGCAATATCAATAGGATCCTTTCCATCATACCATGCCAACATTGACAACCCATTTTTTCTTATCCAACATGTGCTTGAAAGATTTGAAATTCAAATTTCAAATTCTCCCTCTTTTTCTCTCCAAGCAAAGAATATTCCAAGAATATTCTCTTGTACTCTAACTAGATATTTCAAACCTTTAGTTGGATCCCAACTAAGCTAGTTACACTTTGAGGAATACCCAAACTACCCTTGTCCAATGTTTCTTTTCTGTCTTTTGACATTGGACAAACAAAAGTCTTTTAAACACTTCACAAACGCTTTTATCAAATAGCTATTTGAGTTGGTTGACCTTGAGTATAAGAATGATTGAAAGGTCATAGTGTGAAGTATAATTAGGGGTTTAACAAGAGCGGGTAATTAAAAAGCCAAGAACCCAAAAAATGGTTTCGGGTCTCTTGCGCGCTGACACGCGACAAGCATGCCACACGCGAAGTCATTTATCCTATTTTAGGTTCTTGACCTATAAATACTCCCTCTTGGATTTTGTATTCCTCACCTCTTGCAAACATTATTTCCTCTTTTTTCTCTCCTCTAATCCTCTAAGTCTAACACGTTTTGTGTTCTTAATCTTCTCTTCTATCATCTATTAAAGAACATACATCTTCACAAGAGATCCACACAAGTACCTAATCCATACTTGTGTGTTTTGTTGAGGGTCTTGTTTCTCATACCCTTTCTTTAGAATCAAGTCTCTAGGTTATGTTAGGACTTGGTTCATCCATTTATCTTTTATTCAATTAAGTTGTAAGGGAAGTCTTGTATCCGTGGGATCAAGCCTAGATTATTGAGGATCTAGTTGGTGTTTTAGAAAGCTTCCAAGGGGAAGGCTTTAGAGTTATATGTTAAGTTGAATCACGGCTCCTTAGGGGTGAATTCCGAGGGAAGAATATCATATGTAGTAAATCTTCTTTGTAAGCACCGGTCTTTGTTAAAAGTTGGTGGAGTTAAATTGTAATACGGTTTATAGTCCACCATAAGGATTATACTAGTGTAGTATCGGAGTCATGGATTCACAACTGGATGTACAGAAGGACTAAACCCCCTTCCCAAATCAGTATATATCATGGTGTCTCCCTTTCTCTCTTCTTCTCCCTATCTACTTATTGTTCTCTTACAAAGTAGATTAGCACACCACTCAGATCTTTGAAGACTTGAAGTTTTATAAACTTCGAAGAAGTCAAGAAAATCGTATTCATCGCCCCTCTACGGTTCTACAAAATGATTTCTCCCTATACTCCACAACAAAATGATATATCTGAAAGGAAAATTAGAGTACTAAAGGAAATGGTTAACTCAATGTTGTCCTATTAAGGACTGAGTCAAGGGTTATGGGGTAAAGCTATTTTAACAGCTTGCTATTTATTAAATATGGTTCCTAACAAAAGGAACAGGATTACCCCTTATGAACTCTAGACTAAAAGGAAACCAAACTTGAACTACCTTAGGGTTTTGGGTTGTAGGGAAGTTGTAAGACTCCTTGATCCAAAGCTGAAAACTTTATGTGAAAGAGGCATTGAATGCATCTTTGTTGGATATGCTGAGCATTCTAAGGCTTTTATGTTCTATGTTATTGAACCTAATAAATCAGTTTCAATTAACACTATAATTGAATCAAGGGATGCTATCTTTAATGAGAATATATTCTCATCAATTCCTAGACCAAGTCAGAGGTCCTTGATAAATGGAACTGAAGACATTGATGGTTTAGTGGTCCCTGAAGAGGTCACTAAAGAGGTTGTGGCTCAACAACCTGAACCTGAGCTTAGAAAAGGAAAAAGGAATAGGACTTTAAAGAATTTTGGACCTGAATTTCAATTATACTTAATTGAAAGAACAAGGGGTGAGGTCTCTAACTAACATTCCTATTGCTTTAATATTGTTAGCCTTACTATTTTGTAAAGTTAACGTCTTACACGTGAATTGAACTAGCTATAGATATTACGTGATACGCAGGGGTTATTATTATATAAGTGGGATAGTTAGAATGTATTAGGCTATAAATACCCCTTATGACTCTCCATGAGGGGTGTGGAAGTTCATTATTGTTTTTCTTTTTCTAATCTAATAAACACATAGTATTCTTTCATCGTTTCTCTACTTTCTCTCACTAGAAACAACCATGGTTCATCTTGTTTATTTTGATCAATCCCGACCCCCCAAAAAGGTGTTCTATCCTTGTCAATTGGTATCAAGAGCTAACCAGGGGTGTTTTGTATTGTGTTGTATGGTTTCGTGTTTTTTCAGCTTATATCAGCTTATTTTTGTGGCTTATTTTGGTAAGAAAAACAACGGCGTGATTTTTTTACAACAAAAGTATCACTTTCCCTAGTGTCAAATCTGTCTCATTGCATATCCATAGGGTCTTGATTTCTTATTGGTTGTTTATCAGCTTATTTTTAAGCTTTATAAGTCCAGGTTTATTGTGGGTAACTTGTCTCTGTGGCTTATCGGGTAAACTGCTTATATCGTCCTTGTTAAAGCTTATTCAAACTTTAATTTCATGCCTTATTTTGTGGTTAAAATTGCTTATTTTTGAAAGATATTTCTGGGTTTGGTGTTTGAAGACAGCGAAATATGCAATTTTGTTTTAAGGCAGCGAAATATACAGGGTTTAGCACAACGAAATATGACAGGTTGAATCAAGCAGTTTATACACACGTTGAATAAGGTGATTTGTAATCTTATTTGAAACAGGCGATTTATACTTGTTTAATTAGGTGATTTATACACAGGTGATTTATGCACTTGGTTTAACCAGGCGATTTATACACAGGTTGGTTCCCGTGAAATATACAGACCATGACCAGACCGAGTAAACTTGGTAATTACCGAGCTGACCAAGTCAACTCAGCTGAGTCAACTCAGTAAGTTAAACCGGTTACAACCGAGTCATATCAAAGAAAAAGACATAATGAAAGAAGAGAAACAGACTCAATCAACAAACCAACAAAGCCTTCTCATACAACACCAACAAATCCAAGTCTATCATAAATCCCATTGTCACAACAATCCCATCTCCATCTCCAAACAACCTCACTATGACTCGAATCTAAATGAAACCAAGATCTCAGATTCAATCTTCGTGTGTTTTAATTAATTACCGACCTTTCTTCATTGATCTGTGGAAGGGAACACCCTCTTTTAATATTCAAATTTAAAGAAAGAACTATAACAAATCTGTTAAATTCTTTCTTCATTTCGATTT
>BQNB010193732.1:0-11512 GCA_026074375.1 Tanacetum coccineum
GTAGTCGTTTTTCGTAAAAAGTAAAAATAGTACGAGATACGAAAAATAAAAACGAATGCAACAAAATTATATCTACGGCATTTTGAAAATATAAACGTCGATGCTTAACGTAGAATTCACCGGTTCTTCATAAAAGTTACTTAAATTACAAGTGTAAGCCCTAATTTCTTCCCGGTTAGTCGTGAGTTCATATCTCAACATAAAAATGAAAATTATAATCAGTTTTGTGAAAGAAAAGGTATTAAGAGAGAATTTAGTATAGCTAGAACTCCTCAACAAAATGGAGTAGCTGAGAGGAAAAATAGAACACTAATTGAGGTTGCTAGGAGAATGATAGCTGATTCTAAGCTACCTACTACTTTTTAGGCTGAAGTAGTTAATATTGCTTGCTATGTGCAAAATAGGGTATTAGTAACTAAGCCTCATAACAAGACCCCTTATGAACTTTTTCTTGGTAGAAAACCAGCTTTAGGCTTTATGAGACCATTTGAGTATCCTGTTACAATTCTTAATACCATAGATCACATAGGAAAGTTTGATGGTAAGACTGATGAAGGATTCTTTGTTGGGTACTCAATCAATAGTAAAGCATTTAGAGTATTCAACAGTAGAACTAGGATAGTTGAAGAGAACCTGCATGTCCAGTTTAGTGAGAATACACCTAATATTGCAGGAAGTAGACCAAATTAGTTTTTTGATATTGATGCACTAACAAAGTCAATGAATTATAAGCCAGTTATTGCAGGAAATCAGTCTAATGGTAATGCAGGTACAAAAGCATGTGATGATGCAAGTAAAGCTATAATGGAGACAATACCTGGCAAAGATTACATTCTGCTACCATTGTGGACTACTGATCCACCATTCTCTCAAATTTTAAAGAGTTCTCCTGATGCTGGATTCAAACCTTCAGGAGATGATGAAAATAAGGTTATTGAAGAACCAGGAAAAAAAGGTGGTGATCCAAGTAAAGAGGATGAAAGAGATGATCAAGAAAAGGATGATAGTGTTAACAACACTAACAATGTTAATGCTGCTAGCCCAAATAAAGTTAATGCTATTGGTAGAAAAGCAAGCATTGAACTTCCAGATGAACCAAATATGCCTGCTTTGGAAGATATTGTCTATTCAGATGATGATGAAGATGTTGGTATAGAGGATGACATGAAGAATTTGGATGCATTTATACATATCAGTCCTATTCCAACTACATGAGTACACAAAGATCATCCAGTTGAACAAATTATTGGAGACTTGAATTCAACACCTCAAACAAGAAGAATGACAAAGAATTTGGAAGAACATGGTTTGTTTAGTTCAGTTCAGCAAATAACAAACCATAAAGACTTTCAAAATTGCTGTCTTTAAGAATAAAAAGGATGAAAGAGGAATTGTGATTAAAAATAAAGCAAGATTGGTTGCTTAAGAGTACACACAAGAAGAAGGGATTAACTATGATAAGGTCTTTGCCATTGTTGCTAGAATTGATGCAATTAGGCTATTCTTAGCCTATGCCTCTATTAAAGACTTTGTGGTATACCAGATGGATGTCAAGAGTGATTTTCTTTATGGTAAGATTAAAGAGGAAGTCTATGTTTGTCAACCACCAGGATTTGAAGATTCAGACTTCCCTGACAGATTATATAAAGTAGAAAATGCACTTTATGGACTGCATCAAGCTCCCAAAGCTTGGTATGAAACCTTGTCAACTTATTTGTTGGACAATGGGTTTCAGAGAGGAAAGATAGACAAGACTTTGATTATCAGAAGGGACAAAGGTGATATTCTGTTAGTTCAAGTGTATGTAGATGATATCATTTTTGGCTCTACAAAGAAGTAATTATGCACTGAGTTTGAGAAGATGATGCATACAAAGTTTCAAATGAGTTCTATGGGTGAACTTACATTCTTCTTAGGACTGCAAGTAAAGCAGAAGGAAAGATGAGGGATTTTTTTCAGTCAAGATAAGTATGTGGACTGAGATTTTGAAGAAATTTGGTTTTACTGATGTCAAGACAGCAAAGCACACTTATGAAACACCCATAAGCCTTTTGCTCAAAAATGCAGATGGTGAAGAGTTAGATGAACCACATGATAGATCATGATTTGGATCACTGGATGTAATCTTACTTCTTCAAGACCTGATATAAGTTTGCAGTGTTCCTGTGCAAGATACCAAATCAACCCAAAAGTTTTACATCATGCTGTGAAAAGGATTTTTAGATACTTAAAAGGTCAACCTAAATTGGGCCTTTGGTATCCAAAAGATTCTCCTTTTGATTTGGAAGCATACACTGATAGTGATTATGCTGGAGCAAGTTTAGATAGAAACCCACAAACAGGAAGGATGTCAATCCTAGGTGTAGATTGATCTCATGGCAATGAAAGAAGCAAACTGTGGTTGCTAATTCCACAACAAAGGCTGAATATGTAGGTGCTTCAAGTTGCTGTGGCCAATTGCTTTGGATTCAAAATCAATTGTTGGATTATGGATATAACTTTATGTAGACTAAGATTCATATTGATCAGAGTACTGTCTGCATAGTGAAGAACCCTGTTTTTCATTTGAAAACAAAGCACATTGAGATTAGGCACCACTTTATCAGAGATTACATGAGAAGAAATCTTATCTAGATGATCAAGATTCATACGGATCAGAATGCTGTAGATTTGCTCACAAAAGCATTTGATGTTGGCAGATTTCAATATCTGATTGCAAGTATTGGAATGCTTAACCTCTGAAGTATTGATTGAGGGGAGGATAATTGTGTTAATATGCAACGGATTATATACAAATGATAATTGGAATGGAATGCAAAAACTGCTATGGATGGAAATTTGAGTTAGTGCTGGTAACTTTAAGTTTCTGCTATTAAGTTTAATTAGTGCTACTATTTAACAGAACGTAATACTGTTATGTAATACTGTTAGTTAGACTATTATACTGTTACAGTATAATTAATACTGTGAGAATTGAAAATGGAAAAAGGAATTTTTTTTTTTGTAAGTACGAATAAAAACCAAAAGAGAGATGAGTGAAAATAAAAAAACAGACAGAGAGAATTATAGCTAAAATAATGAGAGAAATCAAAAATAGACAGAGAGAATTATGAGCTAAAAGACTTAAGAGAAATCAAAAACAGATAGAGAGAATTGTGAGCTAAAATAATTGAGAGAAATCAAAAATAGACAGAGAGAATTTGTAAGTTAAAATATTAATTTGATGATGGCAATGCTACAACTGGGATTAGAAAGAATTAGAGTTATGCTGGGGATTCAAATTAATGCTGCTAAGGCAAAAACGTACTACTGCTGGTTGTATGTTCATGCTAACTAAGCTTATTAGCTACTGGAGTTACTACTACTAAAGGTTACTTATACTACCGTCAGTTGAAAAGTTAATGCTGCTAGGCTTAATTAACTACTAAGTTACTATTGTTGGGTTACTTACTACTGCCAATTGAAAAGTTAATGCTGCTAGGCATAACTTACTAATACTGGTGAACGTTAATGCTGTTAAGGGTAGTTTCATAAATAATCTTCATTAAGGGTTTCTTTTCATTCATTTAATCTACTTCAATCTTTCATATACCTCTTTAATCATTTACCTTAACTCAATTTCATCGTTAATCATCAAATCCCATCACGATGTCTGCCCAAAGTTTGCCTGAATCAACAAAACATGGTCGCGTCTTGGCTAAGACCCACCTGAAAGTGAGGTGTTAGAGTAAATTTTTGGAGTTCCTTGAATGTGAATCCTACAAAATAAGTTTAACGCTTTATCCTACATTCTATACTTCATGATTAAGACAGTTTTGGGCTACTTGCAAAGGTAAAAACTGTTAATTGAGAATTTCAGTTACATAGCCCTATGGAATGGAAGGACAGTGATCATCATTGAGACAATGTATAAGAGATCTTCAATTGAAAGATGCTGAATGGAATTGCATGTCTACTCCAATGCTGAAATTTTGAGCACTTGCTTTAATGGGGGATTAAAAACTTCTCAGAACTATACATTCTACAAAGCTTTCTTTTCTCCTCAATGGAAGTTTTTGATCCATACTATTCTGCAATGCCTAAGTGCTTAGTCTACTACATGGAACGAATTTAGTAGCACTATGGCCATTGCAATAATCTGCTTAGCCACAAACTAGAAATTCAACTTTTCTAAGTATATCTTTGAAAGTATGGTGAAGAATATGGATAGTAGTGTCAAATTTCTAATGTATCCAAGGTTTGTGTAAGTCTTTCTAGACAAACAAGTTGGTGATATGTCTACTCATGATGAAATTCTTGTTACACCCTCTCACATAAAAAAGATATATGCAATATGAAAGATTGGGAAAGGATTCTCTTGGAGCAGTACACCCTTATTTCCACCATGATGGGTTCAAGCATATGAAGAATGGGTGAAGGTTGCGTATGCTAACTGATCCCCATTATATCTCCCATCATCAACCATCCAACAATCACAACCTCAAAAGAAACAATCTAGGAGAAAATAGAGAAAAGACATTGAGATTCCTCAATCTAGTGGTCCTATAGAGCCTATAGTAGATGAGGCTGTCAATGAGGAAAATGTACCTACACAGTCCAATGACCCACCTATCTCAAGAGTTAACATACTTGGAAGTGGGGAGGACATACTGACACTTAAGGAATTGATGTACCTTTGTACAAAATTGTCTGATAGAGTTCTTGATTTACAGACAACAAAGACTATTGCTCAAGCGGAATAGAGATACTAGTTTGACGAATAAAGTTCAAGAAGCTTGAAAGGAAGAGGAAGTATAAAAAATCTACGGATGTAAAAGATTATTCAAGATTGAGGTAGATCTTCACAAGTGGTTTCCTCTGGAATGATGAAGGTTGGGTGATCATGAGGATGCATCCAAAAAGAGGAGAAATAGCTACATTGACCAAGATGTAGAAGTTACTTTGGTTAATGAAACTCAAGGGAAGTATGATGATGTTCAAATGTTTGATACAGATGTTTTTAATGGTAAATAAGTGTTTGTTGCAGAGCAAAGTGAAAAAGTTGTTGAAGAAGTATTAATATTGCCTAAAGATAGTGTGCTTGCAACAACATACTACTGAAGATATTACTGTATGCTCAACATTGGCTGCATTGAGGAGTGCAAAACCTAAGATTGTGGTACAAGACCAGTGCATAGTACAACCACAATAGCACCTTTAACAATACGCAAAGCTAAAAGCATTACTTTTAGAGACCCTAGTGAATCTACAACAAGAACAACACTAAGATGATTTAACCTGAGAAGCCTTTGAAGATGAAAGAACAAATAAGACTTGATAAAGAACTTGCTTTTAAGCTACAAGCTGAAGAAGAAGAACAAGCAAGACTTGCAAAAGAGAAGGCTGAGAAAGTTGAAGAAGCCAACATTTCATAGGATAATGTGTAAGAAATGATAGAGGCTGATAGGTTATTGGCTAAAAAGATTACAAGCCGAGAGCAAGAAGAATTGATAGAGATGAGAGAAGGCAAAGATTGTTTGTTCGAACTCTTGGAGAAAAAATAAACACATTTACAACATTAATAGCTCAAGAAAAGAGGAAACAAGGCAAACTAAAGCACAAAAAGAAAAGAGTACAATGTCAACTTATCTGATATCACATTGCTGGATTATAAAGCAAAGTCAATTGAAGAACAAAGTCATTTTGCAAAAATTTTAGAAGCTATTTGATAAAGCCATGACAAGGGTAAACATGTTTGTTGATAAGGATACTGAGTTGGTAAAAGAAATCTCAAAGAAAGCTGAAGCATAGATGGCACAGGAAAGTAGCTTAAAGAGAGCCGGTGAAGAGCTAGAACAAGAGAAGGAAAAGAAGTAAAAGATAGATGATGATCAAGAAGAAGCTGAGATGAAAAAGCTTTATAAAGGGTTGTTCCTAATGAAGAGGAAGAGCAATGGATGCTAAACCCATTAGCTACTATACCTCAATCATTGTTGATGGAGAGATTGTTAAAGAAGGAAGAGACAGTCTATTTCAAATAATAAGAGCTAATGGAAGTACAAATAAAGTACCTCATCCCATGATTCAGATGCTTACAGATTTTGACAGAGAAGATTTGGAAACTCTATGGAAATTAGTGAAATAGCAAAGCATGATTCTACAAAACCAGCAAGAAGATAATGAGAGAGTACTCATGGGGTTATCTACAAGGACATAGTTGAGCATAATATAAGAAAATACATGTGGAAAATCTACTAGAAATAAAGTGTTGTATTTTGGAATTATTTGATTCTTGTGGAGTACACTTTGTGATGTTTCAAGACATGCATCTCTTTATGTTAGTTGAGAAGAGATATCCCCTTACACCAGCAACAATTACAGAGATATTGAACAAAAAGCTTCAAACTGATCATCTGAATGAAATGTGTTATCAACTTCTTAAGCTTATAACAAAACAACTCAAGAAACAATCAAGTGTTCAGAAGCATCCTCCTACTGATTATGAAGTTTTAATGAAGAAACATGATGATTTTAAAGATAATTATCAAGTTTAGGGGAGGATTGTTGTGATTAAAAGCCTCTTGATGCTGTTTAGTAGTTACTACTACTAAGTGGAAGTTAAGACTATTAAGTTAGTGCTGCTGGTATAAAAGTTACATTGTTGGTGTAAAAGTTACAACTGTTGGAAGAGTTTATGCTGACAGAGAAGAGATTAAAGACTTATTAGAGAAAAGATAAAGATTGCTTATGAGATAAAGTATGAAGATCTTTTTGTAAAAGATACGTAAAAGTTATTTCTTAGAAGATCAAAGATAACTAGGAATATATTGTAAAGCGAGTTAAGGACTCCATGGTGTATAAAAGGAGGTCTTAGGGCATAGAGTTAGATATTTATAAATCGTTTATTTTGATATTAATAAACCTTCAAGGTTTTGTAAACCCTAACACTATTAAGAGTGTTCGTTTTATATTGAGGCTGAAAGTTTGGTAAACTGTTTTGTTATTAATCTTATTCATTACCATTTCATAAAAATCTCTTATAACATTGACAAGATTCAACCAATAGTCTTTGATATTCACAACAAGTTTTCTATCATAGATGTTTTAAATTTATTCAACAGAGGGGGGGGGGGGGGGGGGGGGGGGGACTACTTAGCCTTAACAAGCTAAGTAAGATCTATTCTATTAGGATCAACAAAAGACTTCACCATATGTATCAAATAGATCTTTTTCAGTTTGATAAGATTTGACTAGAGCATCATAAAGTTCCCTTTTATGGTCAGCATTATCATATGAGTTGTTCTTCTCCATCTTGTCTATAAGTATCTTTGTAAGTTAAAACTCGGAGAGTGCTGCAGCCGCCTCATACGTAGACTGTGGTTGAGATGAAGACCTTTTCAAGACTACAACTTCTAGTGATTCTGAATATGCTTCACAATCACAGTATGGCAAAAGTCATAGACTGCTTGATAAGAATCTAGGAATTGAGTTGTACTTCTTCTTTAATAATAGTTCTTATTTATGTGTCCCAATGAGTCTTAATGTACTTATTCTACTCAATTGGATCTTCCTTGTCTGTATACGCATATTTATGTGCTTGAAATGGCCCTATTATAGCTTGTCCATGTTTGTTATCAATTAAAACGATCAACTATACAAGAATGTGAATAGAGAGCTTAGCATACTGGGTCAACTTGCTTTTCTTTTGACATATCTTTTCTCAATTTGGTAACTCTGTCTTGAACGTGAACACAATAGAAATCTGAGTGAAGGAAACGAGTTATAGTACAGAAGTTGTTTGGTGTTAAGAGTTGGTGTTTCTGTTGTATAAAAAAGAAGAGGATTGAAGAATTAAGGTGGTGGAGGAATAGTTGTAGTGAAACTAGATGTGATTTTAGGAACTGCCTTTATATGACGAGCTGAGGTTTCCATCAATGAAGAAATCTCATTGTCAGCTGGAGAAGGATTCTCAAGATTTAGGAGCTTGCTTATAAAGTCGGAGAAGGAAAAAGAACTTTATATAGGTTCATCAGCCTTTTGTGTGTCAAGGATCGGAGTAAGTGTCAAATGAGCCTCTTCCTCTACTTGCTCAAACCCTGATTCTTGAGAAACATTTTGTTGTTCTAAGGCACCTTGATCAGCATTGGCCATCTCAATATCTTTTGTTGGGAATTAAGGGCTTCTACAAGTTTCTACTGCTGGTTCAACTTAGTACTATGCCAAGAAAACTTTAGTACTTTGCCAAGCTAATTTAGTACATGTTAGGTGGTTATAGTTAGTATGTCAGTACAAATGTTAATTACTGTCAGTTTATTAGTACTGTTAGTTAATTAATAGTTAGTACTGCTTATGTGGATATGCATGAATTATATTAGAAGAATAGATATGCAAGATCAAGTACTCGTTTGTAAGCCCCTTAGGGTTTCTAGGTCTATATAAGAGAACCCTATGGCATTGATCTAGATATCAAGTTTTTTATATAGTTTCATAGTAAATATAGTTTAGTATTCATATTCAAGGTTATTCTGTAACTTTGATTGTGTTTATTATATTAAAAGTTTAGCAAGATCTTGTTTTACTGTTTCATTGTTCTTCTTAGTATTACAAACTAGATTCTCAAAGTTTGTTGTATTTACAATCTTAGTTTCTACTATAGTTGTTTTGGATCTATCCAACACAACTAAGCTTTAATAATCTAAGTAAGATCTGTTCAAAATGGATCAACAAGTGGTATCAGAGCTTGTTGAGAAACTTCGAATAAGAAGAACACTACATCTATACAAGATCTCATATTCAAAAAGAAGATGGAGTCACAATTAGAAACTACCCAAACAGTGTTTGCACTAAAACTTTCCAAGACTCAAAACAAGAGACAAGATCTCTAGAGCATGAAGAATGTAGCAATATCTTACTCACCACTTGATAATGCTCTTTAGGAGTTTATTATGAATGGCGATGCACCTGCTATTGCATTAGTTAGTGCTGGTACTAAAGGTCTCATTCCACCTAAAACTGCTGAACAAAAGCTAGCAAGAATGAATGAATTGAAAGCAAAAAGAACTCTGTTGTTGGCCATTCCTGATGAGCACCTATTGAAGTTTCATGGAATAAAGGTTACAAAGACTTTAGGGAACAATCAAGCCAGTAAAGGAAACAAAGAATCAAATAAAAATACAGAAAACCATCTAGAAGCAGTAAATAAGAATTTTGCTGCATCAAGATCTGAAAGACTAGATAAAACCTATGATATTTTCAGAAACTCATCAGCCAATTAGAAATTCATGATGAAGTTATCTCTCAGGGAAGAAGCAAATCTAAAAGTTGCTAAGAAGTCCTACCATCAGCGTGCGGAAACAATAATTGGCTTATAATGAGAAACAAATATGATCTAGACACATTAAGCATGGATGATTTGTATAATAATATGAAGGTGTATGAAACCAAGATTAAAGGCCAATCAAGCTCAAACTCTTAAAATGTGGCTTTTGTATCTTCAGAAAACACTAGCAGTACTAATGAAGCAGTTAATACTGCTAATGAAGTTTCTACTCTATCGTTTCAGGGATAAGCGTTCTTCCTCAACTTAGTTGAGTGATTGACATGTTTTCCTTCTTTACTAATCATCTAATAAGAACACAATTGACAATGTAAGATCTGATCAGATTGATACTGATGATCATGAAGAGATGGATCTTAAATGGAAGGTGGCCATGCTTACCATGAGGGTGAAAAGATTCTTAAAGAAGACAGAAGGAATCTGAATTTCAATGGCAAAGAAACTATTGGCTTTGATAAGACAAAGGTTGAATGTTACAACTGACCAATGAAGGAGAGGTCACTTTGCTAGAGAATGCAGGGCACCAAGGAATCAGGGGAATAGAAATGGAGATGCTCCAAGAAGGGTTGTACCAGTGGAGACTCCTGCAAATGCCTTGGTTGTTCAAGATGGGATAGGTGGTTATGATTGGAGCTTTCAGGCTGAAGAAGGCATCACAAACTTTGCTCTAATGGCCTATACATCCCAAGGTTCATCAAGTTCATCAAGTTCAGACTCTGAGGTACATACTTGCTCTAAAGATTGCTTAAAATCATATGAAACTCTTCAAAAATAGTATGATCAACAGCGTGAAGCTCTTAATAAATCTAATCTAGAAATTATAGGTTATCAAATGGGATTAGAATCATTAGAAGCTAGGATAGTTGTTCATGAAAAGAATGAAGCTGTTTATGAAGAAGATATTGCATTTTTAAAGTATGATGTTCAAGTGAAAGATATCTCTATCAAAGACCTTAAAAATCAGTTTTAAAAGAGAAAGATGATTTGATACTTAAACTAGAAAAATTTGAAGAATCATCAAAGAATCTAACTAAACTAATAAATAGTTAAATAAGTGCTAAAGACAAAGTTGGTCTTGGTTATGATAGTCAAATGAATGAGAGTGAAGTGGTTCATAGTGTGTTTAACAGTAGAGAAAGTGATGTAGATAATAGTCCTGTAAATGATAGATTCAAAACAGGTGAAGGGTTTCATGCAGTTCCCCCTCCCTACACTAGGAACTACATGCCCTCAAGACCTGACTTATCCTTTGTTGGGTTAGATGATTCTGTCTATAAGACTAAAGTGAGTGAAACTGAAACTAGTATATCTAAGCCTAAAACTGTTAGGCCTAGTGCTCTTATCATTGAAGAATGGGACACTGATAGTAATAATGATAGTGTGTTTAGACCTAAAACTGATTCGACAAAACCAAAGTTTACTAAAATCAATTTTGTCAAATTTGATGAGAATGTAAAATCTGTTTATAAGGAAAACACACATAGGCAAGTAGAGTATCCTAGGAAAAGTCAAAGTCCTAAGGGTAATAGAAGAAACTAGAATGGGTTGATGACTCATAAACTAGGAAATGGTTATAAGTCTATAAAGAAAGCTTCTTTTGTTTGTGGGAGTTTTAATCATTTAATCAAAGACTGTGATTTTCATGACAATAAAATGGTAGAAAAACCCGTGTTGAATAATAAGGGAAGGGTTACTGGTCAAAGGGAAATTAGACCAGTATGGAACAATGCTCAGAGGGTGAACCACCAAAATAAATTTACTCACCCACATCGTAAAAGGAATTTTGTTCTAACAACAGTTGTAACAAAGTCAGGACAAGTATCAGTTAATGCTGCTAAGCAAAACTCTCCAAGAGCAGCAGCATCATTTAGTACTACCAGGCCTATTAATACTGATGTCCCTAAATCAAAAGTGAATGTTGCATTACCCAAAACATATTCTTATTTTAAAGCACATTCACTAGTAAGAAGGGCTTTTAACTAAAAATCAGCAGCTAAAATCTATAATCTCAATGAAAAAGTTAAAACTGCTAGGGTTAACAATGTAACTACTGCTAGGCCAAAAGCAGTAGTTAGTGCTGCTGTGGAAAATGGGGAAAATGCGGTTAAGTCCTCAGCATGCTGGATTTGGAGACCAACAGGAAATGTTATTGACCATACCTCCAAAGATAGTGTATCATACATGTTTAAAAGATTT
>BQNB010193734.1:0-11512 GCA_026074375.1 Tanacetum coccineum
CTACTTACTTATATCAAAATAAAATCGAAACGACATAAAGGAACGAAAATCTCGCAACAATTCCCAAAATATGAAATATCCTAAAGAAATAATCAATAACAACATGACGGGGTAAAGAACAGGATAAACTTATGCTAGGCCTCGCTTAGGTTTGACTTTGCCTCCGCAATAATCACCCGACTTCGCGGGTCCAGCCTTATTACGCGAATTCGACAAACAATCAACTATCTTATCTCCTTTGGTTCCACAAGAGGCTCCTTATAACGCTTAAGTCCAGTTGGGAAAACGATTCCCAAACGAGACTTCTTACGGGTGGGGGAAAAACATAGCTAAAATACTAAGAAAGTAATACATATCATATCAGATAATGGAAGACAAAATAACTAAAATGACAACTTAGCAAAATACGAGATATATAAGCTATGCAAAAATAGAGGGGAAGCATAGCAGTTATAGCATTAAACACTTAAGCCCTAAATGCATCTACATGAAGGACCCCTAGGTTATAGTCTAGGCTCAACCACCTACTTCTCTATAACCAAAGGCTCTGATACCAATCTGTCACACCCCGCCAAGGCGGAAACGCGAGGCGTAACACAATGGATATCATCACAACACAATGGCGTCTATAAAGAGAATTCTACATGCAATAAATAAGCAAAGTATAGACACAAAGTGTCATAACAATACCCATAAAACTAATCCAAATCCAAAAGGCGTCTTTATTGACGAAATGAAAGTTCTCGCCAATAGAAAGACATGCAACAAGTATCCATAATTCAAACAATGCAATATTCAAGACATAAAAGCAATAAACTCCATGACATCCTATGGTCTCTTTCTAGCCACTTCTCTCTATCTTATTCCCATGATGCTCACCTGAAAATGATGCTTAAACGTCAACATAATGTTGGTGAGAGTCATAGGTTTAAGACACGCCAATAACTCGCTTTGAAATCACTGTGATAAATAAAACATAGCATAGCAGAACATACAACAAACTATCATACAAGCTAACATGCAATCACATCAACCTACATTAAGACGCTGATATGTGAGAAATCACATATCCTTATTATATCAAAAATGACCCTTAAATGATTAAATTGTGCAAATTATGCTTGTATATTGCTTGTTTTGTCATTTGTAATGTGTAGGTACGGATATTGCAAAAATCACAAGAAAACGGTCAAAACCGGACAAACACGGACACGGGAACGGATAGAGTGCACAAGAGCCGGAAGTTTCTAGCAAATGGTCATCAAAAGTCAACCCTTGGTCAACCTTTGGTCAACCCACAAAAAGACAAAACCCTCAAAATCCCAAATAAACCCTTAATGTTAAAACAATTTCATCAAAAGTCCATAAACCCTAACACCGTTATCTCCTTTATATTAAAGAGATAACGGTCGTTATCCCTTTATAATAACCCCCTTATATCCCAAGCCCAAATCCATAAACCTCCGGCCCATTTCTTTTATCCAAAGCCCAGGTCAACCCTCACACTCCCCCGGGTCAAACTACGTTATAAAAAGAAAAGAAAAGGCGCAAAAAGTGGTTTTTACTATTCATCATCTCTCTCGTTTTACCCTGCTTCAAAAACAAAGGGTAAATCCCAATTGACTACGTGGAACAAAGATTCGAGTACTAAGCCACAGCTCAGCAAAGAAACGTCACCTCAAGAGCTTCTATTGGTCCATTTACACAAAGGGAATGACACGTTGGAAGCAAACAAACACACCAAATGATGGGAAATTTACACTAAATCCAGTGCAAAAGAAACACAAAGCCTCTAACACAAGGAATGCCACGCTGGCAATCCGTGTGCTCACACATCAATCCAACGGATGAAAGATAGGATCCAATGATTGGAAACAAATGAAGGGTGATGATCAAGGATCAGAGGAGCGTGTTAGAAGACCTAGAAGGATCCATTCTCCCCTATAAATACAAGACCTTGCTCACTCACAAAAGATATCTAGCTTAATCTTCTTTTCCAGTTTTTAGTAATAGCTTAATATAGTTTTTAGCTTATGTAATTTTCAATTAAATGTAATTTTAATTTTGTCTTTGTAATCTCTATTTCAATTATTGTAATCAGCTATTAAATCAATAAAATCTTAGTTTACTTTATAAAATCTGTTTTTGCTTATTATGTTCTTAAAATTCCAAAAGCTCTTATCTACTGTTTCATAAGCTCTAATATACTCATAAGCTAGTTACTAACTCAGTTAAGCTCATAAAAGCTTAACTGAGCTTTATTCAAACAAATTCACCCCCTAAATTTACCTAAGCTTTGGATAAGGATGATAAGCCAATTCAGGAAGGGCTTATTGGACCCCACCAGCTTGTTCTAAACAAGCTGAAGCTTATTGATTTAAGCTCATAAGAGCAGACACCTCTGTTTAGTTGAGGTGTGAGGTACACTTCTCTCTAAATTTGCAGTTCTACCTTATTTTGCATATCTTAGCTTATTCCTTCATAATAGCTTAAAAGTTGCTTATTATTTGCTTATTTCTGTTTAAACCTGCTTATTAATGTTTTTTTATAGTTGTTAGATGCTTATTGTGCTTAATGTTATAGTTTAAATCTTAGTTTGCATGATTTTGCTATAAAACTGTTGAAAAACCAAAAATAATAGCATAGTGTCTTAGCTTATTATTCTGGCTTATTTCATTGCTTATATTGGTTCATTAAGTTTGTTATAAGTTGTTTATTATCTGGTATTTGATTTGTGATCATTAAATCTCATTTTGATAAGATGGATTTGGATTTAATGATTATAAAGGGGTGTTTGGGACTGTAGGTATAATGGGTCAAAACGGGTCAAATTTTGTTTTGAGTTATTAAGTGAGTTTTAATTAGTTAAAAATAGTTGTAAAAATCAACTTGTGTAAGTATTTAAGCTGTTAATCTCAAAGTCATAGCTTATAAAACCTCATGTTTGAATCTGTCATAGTCTTGACAGAATTTGGTGTTCTTGTTGAATGATTAAGTGATTTGTTAGTTTTAATGCATATTTTGTGTTGTTTGAGTCTTAAATCAAGTTAGCAACCAAGCTTGAAAGGCCTGCAAGATTGGTTTGTGTTTTACAATTTCTGTCAACAAGTTTGCAAAGTATAAAAAAGTAAAGAAACAGCTTTTTCATTTGATCATTGTGGCTTATTCTTGATTTCAAAATGTGTTTTGATTGTTGCTACATGTTCTTTGAGTTCCATATTTAATCTGTTTGAAGGTTAAAAATTCATAAGGTTCTATTTGTGTGCTTATTTTTAAGCTCAAAAGTGCCCCCTTTGCTTTTTGCCTGCTGTTTTGTGCCATTTTGCTTATTTGGCTTATTTGCTTATTTTCTTAGCTTATTTAGGTTTAATATTGCTTATTAGTTTAGTGTAAGCCCATTTTAGCTTATTTCCTTTAGGTTTGATCTTATTATAGCTTATTTGCATCTTAGAGTAAAAAAAATTAAGTTTTATTGCTTTTAGGTAATCTGTCTGTTTCAGCTTATTGTAGCTTAAGTTCTTTGCTTATTTTTGCTTGTTTATGCTTATTAGGTATTTAAAAGACCAAACAGTTAGTGTGATTTGGAATTTAGAGTTAAGCTTATTTTGTCATCTTAAGTGCTTATTCTAGTGCTTATTTGTAGTTTATAAAAAAGGTGTTTTTGAAAAAAGTGCTTATTTTTTAGTCTTCTAAAAAGTTGTAAAGAAAAATGGCAAAAATAAAAACACTTGGGATAGTGGGAAGCCCCGGGTGAGCAAGACTCGAACCCGGGACCTCTACCACCATCAACCAAGCGTTTTAACCCAACACTCTTAACCACTTTGCTACAATAGCTCATCCGGTAGAGCTTTGCAAAATTAAATATTTAATTGTAGAGATTATTCGTGTTTAATAAAAAGGTGCTTTCGTAAAAAAGTGCTTATTTTTAATGTGTTTCTAAAAATTTGTAAAAATTGGCAAAAATAAAAATACACTTGAGATTAGTGGGAAGCCCGGTGAGCAAGACTCGACACCGGGACATTACACCACCAACCAAGCATTTAGCCAACCACTCAACCATTGTGCTACAATAGCTCATCCGGTAGAGCTTTGCAAAATTAATCATATAACACCTTTTTGAGCCCAATAAGCCCAAGCCACTTCGTGGCTTATTAGGGGCTTTTTAGAGCTTATTAGATAAGCTGGGTGGACCAGCTTAATTTTCCTAGGAACTTTACATCATTTAGGACTTTTCCTGTTTTTTTTAGAATTTTTCATTAATATTTGTTATTTTTAATCATTTTCCGTAGATTAAATTTTTAGAAAGTAATTTAAAAATAGTAAATTAATTCAGAAAATTACAAAAAAATAGTTTTTGGTTTTAGAATAAATATTTTTAGGTTTACAAGCATTAAAATCATTTTTACCACTTTTAGATTTTTATTTTGATTTTTAGCTTTTAAAATTAGTTTTATAAAATAGATTTTTATTATAAAAAGTAGTTAAAAATAGTTTTCTTAATTTTTATCATATTTTAGACTTTTCTAAAGTAGAAAATCATTTTTTGGAATTTTTAGGAGTTAATTTGTTATTTTCTAGGATTTTTAATAGATTAAATTAGTTTTTAATTCATAAAAAATATTAAAAAGCCAAAAAAAATATAAATCTTTTTTAGAAAATTTTCTTTTGTCATATTTGAGGTTTGCATGCATTAAAATCTTTTGTAGGTTTTTATTTTGAATTAGTTGATAATTTAGCGCGTTTTTAGGATCCCGATTTTGCATTATTAGTTAAATTAGTGTTCCCTTAGTTAATTTTAGTGTAAATTGCATCAATTTTCCCGTAGCCTTAGAAATCCAATCATAATCTTGTCCCATTCAAGCATCGATTCTCAAAATGACTTTCGACTTTCCATTGCATTCCTCATCGGGGATAACGACCCGGGAATCATACTCTCAGATTACTATAATTGTGATTTTTTTATTCCTACCCTCTTATCTTTATATATTATATATTATAAGTATATATTATATTTATATTTATATATTATATATTTTAAAAAAGGGGTGTAGATCAGAGATCATCATTTAGCATCAAGAAAACACCAAATATCATTTACAACTACTTTAAGACATAGAATCATTAAGGATATTCAATATCGAGCACGTATACATATTTTTGCACTTAAATTCAACAAATTACACACAAGGGTAAGTTTTACTGGTTCATGCTCATTCAATAATGGTTAATGCAACATTCCCACACAAAACCCACTAACATATTACATTGAAACCCAAAAACCCAAATTTTCGTACAAACAATCGATCATATCTGATTCAAATGTTAAGCCTACATAAAACTACTTTAAACAAGACTTCTACACACCAATGCCATCAAAACCCCTTAAACAATTTGAAGATTTAAACACTTTTGATTTTGAGAAACCCTAATTTGAAAATTAGGGTTCTTCGAGTTCAAAAATGGTTGAAATCAAAAATTCCTTCAAGGTTTGAGATGTATAGGAAGTGTAAAACGAGTTTGTAGTTATACCTTAGGTGTGAAAACAATCTTGAAATGATGAACTGGTGAGTGAAGATCGTGCTTTCTAAGGTGTTTATTTACCCTCATGGGTCACCCCGACACCATGCCCAACATTTACCAATTCCGTTTTACAACACTTTTCAATATTTTAACAATTTACCAAAAAATGCAGAATTATTAGTGTCACTTACCATTCTAAAACCAAACCTACTAACATTATAAATTTTGCCAAAAAATCACGCATTCAATATTATGAGTTTACTATCTCCATGATTTTTCCACTAATTTATATTCCCTTTTAAGTGCCCCAAATAAAATCAAACTTTTAACTACTCAGTTTCGGATCTGAACGAACACTAAAAAGTTTGGACCTAAAAACCATACTTAGACCCCAAATCAGAAGCTCTCCTTTGGGGTATGTTTAATAGACACATAGAACTAAACTCATGTAGGTTGGCTAATCCTAATTCGAATTTTAAGTGGGGGTTTTACCCCTCGTAATCTGACCTAAATCTGACCCGTATTTACTATTTTGACCACTTTTGGTGTAACCAACATTTGAATGACTTCCCGACCTTAAAAACTTTCGAGGCCGGATGTTCTGGAAACTAGACTCTCTGAGCTACATCATAGGCACCGGAATCACATCAATTCATGCTTCTAACCTTTAGGTATTCACGAAACAACACAGCCCTAAATTCTGCTTAAACCTAAATCAAGTTCTAACGCGAATTAAGCCTAACCAATTACACCCATAAGCTTCTAATTAAACCCTAATCATTATAACATGTTTATTATATCATCAATTACAGATGTTATAAAACCCTAATTATCCATCATAATAATTATTACATGTTTTTAATGATAATTAACTCAAAGGATTATAATTTATACCATAAATCTTTGAATCTTGAACACAAAAATCACCAAACTTGAAAAAAATATTTTTTCTTCTTTCTCCTTTAATAAAATTTGGCTGGAACAATCAAAAACAAGGGGGAGAAGGGTTTTTGGTATTTATAAGGTTTACAAAAAGGTTTAGGATAGATATCTTTTACCAATTTTAATTAGAGTATGATTTGTTTTCCTTTTTCCCCCTTAAACCCAAAACCGGCCGAACCCTTATCCTTTTCTTTTTTTTCTTTTTTTTATTATTAATTACTTAATTATTTGTATTACCTTAAGTTTTTATAAAAACCTAAGCTTATTTGAGTAAACCTTTTTGCGTAAACGCAATTTACTAGGCTTTTAAAATAAATAACTTTTTATTTTTATTAAACCTAACTTTCCAAAAATAGAAATTTCATTTCTTTCTTATTCTAACCACTAAAGCCTATTCATACCTAATTTTACTAACACATAAATACGTATACGTAATAATACTTACACAATTAACGTAAAAACGCCAAAACCACAAAAGTCATTTCCTTGCCACTAAAAGTGAACGAAAGGAATTTAACCAAATCTATCACCAATCCAATCCTAATGAGACGATCACGCTCAATGGATTGATTACCAACTCTCACACAATCCACATAACGCATATAAACACATAAAGCATACATTACAACATATTCATAAGTCAACACTAACGGTTTGACTAACCTGCTCAAGTCATGGTTGTCACAAAATCCTTTCTACACAATTGCGTTTCTCTAGATGTCTATGCTAATGTAATATTTTATAGCCAGTTTTCTAGAGCCTAACGCGCACATCCGTCACAAGAAGCAATATTAAAATGATCTACAAACTAAGTTTCATGCAATCATAAGTAAATACTAATGGATCTAGCCTAGCATGTTAAGAAGAAGCGAATAACAATAATTAATCAAACAACACATAGACATATTGAATAAATAAAAGATAGAGGACTTCACTTGATTAAAACATGAGTAATAGGAGGTTACAAAGGGTTTTGAGAACCCTAAAAACGACCTAAAAGCTGCTACAACTCAAACTCTAATGATATGGTTTGTTTCCCAAAAGTAGCACACATAAAACCCTAAAAACGAGTTTGTATATATAGGAAATAGATCGCGACGGTGTCGCAAGAATCCTGACGTCGTCGCTTCGCCGAATCTTCTAGGGATTTTATTGAGGCGGTTACGTTCTGACGCCGTGTCAAATTTCTTGACGCCGTCCCTTGTAGGTTCTAACGGCGTCGCTAGGAATTGCGACGCCGTCTCCAGACACTGTATGCAATTCTTTGAAGCCACTTCGTGTAAAGCTGTAATCTTGTCCCGTTTCTTCCCAAATTGAGTCTAAGTCACGTATATATCCTTCAAAAGCTTCCCAAATGCTAAAAACACAAAAAGAAACGATTAGGAACGTATTTTCGGCATATTTGCATGATTTAGGGGGTTAAATGACCCTGGAAAAGTGCATAAAATGACACCTCATCATTTAATCACTAACATTCTATTTTGTAGCACCAAATCCATTTGGATTCCTTGACACCCTAATTTAGGGGGAGCTTCCGTCAAGGGAGAGCATTGCATTCGATTCTTTCCGAATCGATCTTCATTTATAGTTCTTTCCTTGCACAATATTTATTGCATTTTCCTTCATTATATTGCATCTCGTGTTAGTTTTGCTTCGAAACTCTTTTTGTTTCGACAAAAAAGGGAGAAAGAAGTAAAAGACTCCAATTTAAAACTTATACATTTTACTCGCTACTTCCAATAAATTTATCTTTTGTCATCAACAAAAAAGAGGAGATTGTTAATACAAATAATCCGTAAAAACGTTTATTTATACTTTACGATAGTCTTATGTTTTGTCGATAACAAACATAAAATCAATATAAGTAGAAAATAAACTTTTGTAAGTTTTATACAAATAGTCTTTCTAACTTATTTTATCTATCACACATCACAATTACATCTTATACAAAATTTCTTGTACTTCTATTTTTCTAGTTATGTAAATTAAATATCATTTTACATCGATGCATGACAACAACATGATCTTTCATATCTTAACCAAATCTTTACAATATTTATACAAATCTTGAATCTACACAAAGTTTGGGAGATTGGGCTTCAAAATCAGATTTTACAATGACAGCACCTGGTACCCCGAGGGAACCCAGATTTACACTGTACCGTTACTTTACTCAAAGGGCACCCCGGTAGAACCTTGTGAACAGTGCCAAATTTCATTCCTATAAAAGAAAGCCATTCTCATGTTTCATTCACTCTTTCCATCTTATACTCTTATCATATCTGATATATCTTCTCTAACTTACAGATCTAGCATAGTTTATTTATCATTTTGTATGTAATTTTCTTATTGGAAGAAAGCGTTGATATTGTATACTAGACGCTCAAGCTCAAGATTTCATTGTTGCCCAAGTCCTCCCCATCATATCAAGTATCATTATTTTGATTCTTGTAAACTCATTTCATTCATGTACTTTCATCCTCTTAATTCATTGTAAAAAAGTTGACAGCATTGGGCGATACACTCTTTGTTAGGGGACCCGGTATTTAGCTTTGTACCAAAAAAGTGTAAGCGACACAAGGTTGGTTCTACCTTTGTTAGAACTCAGTATTTAACTTTGTATCAAAAAAAGTGTAAGAGACGTTGTGAGGCTTCTCTGCCAGACAAGGAGATTGTGGACTAGTATTTATGAACTCTGGAGTTGAAAACTTGGAGAGTGGAGTAGGGCAAAGAAGGTGTCCTTGTAGCCGACCCACTATAAATACTTGTGTCACAGTTCTATCTCTTCTAACTCTATCTATAGTTTATTTGTACTTGTCATTTATTTCTTATTTCGTAGATCTAATCAATATCATTATCTTAACATAAACACGATCTATATTTTCGAAACTTAAATTTTAATCAGTAAAACTATTCAACCCCTCTTCTAGTTTTCCACAAATATAATTGTTGTAATCATACTTTGTATACTTATTATTTATATAAAAATTAATAGAACGTCAGTGACGGAGTTCGTTGATGGTGCATACTCGATTCTAAATTAAACGTCGCTTAGAGTTAGAGACCACTACCAACAAGGAAATGCCAAGAATACGTCGCTTTAACATGAAATGGTAGCTACTTTCTGAATAGTAAGCGTCTGATATAAATTAATTCTAAAACTTATGCATCGAGATAAATAAAATAGAACATAAATACTGCTAAAGTCTAAAGAACCAATAGTAAAAAGAATAGGACCTATTTTTTGAGTGATGTTAATAGTCTCATGCATCATCGAAAATCACAGTATGAAATTAGGCAGCTAATTGTGAAAGAGATTTTTGATTGGTTTTTGATGTGATGTGCATGAAGTAGTTATAAATTGGACTTATGGTGAGGTAGTGGAATCATGGGTTAATTTCAGCAAATGATATGTGCAGCCTTATTAGTGGAAACCAGAGAAAAATGAGTTTAGAACATAAAATGTTAACTTGTCGTCGGGTGGAAAAAGAGGAGACAAAAAAGTGGTAAGTAGTAAGGGTATAAATGTCATTAGACCTCAAATTTATGTATGCAAATAATTTCATTTTGTGTAGATATTGAACCTCTTTCTGTAAGCTAGTTCAACCAATCTATCCATGGCAAGTGTTTCAAGGTCACTGCATGACAACAAGATGATGTTAAAATTTGTAAAAAGAAGAATGCAACTAGCCTACACAGTGAAAATGTTTGGTTATGAAAGTTTTACCGGACTCCAAAATTGCTTTTTCAACACTTCTACATACTTTCCTCGTGTATGCCTTCTTCTTAACCTCCTATAAAATTAACAAAAGGGAAAGGTTATATTAACAATTAGTGATATATACTTATAAATAATACAACAATAACAACTACGACAACAACAAAAAAACCCAATCCCGTCTTATCGAGATATGGGGGAGGTGAAGTGTACTACATAATGTTAAATTACAAAAAAAACATATATCAAAAGGCAAGCTAGAGCTTTTATTGAATAACCTATTGATGAAGTCTTGTCTGCAGTTCATCAACTTCTTGTTGAAGTGGCTCATTTTCCATCTCATCATCCAAGCTAGGTTGTCATGATAATGAATAAGAACTGAAGGCCAAGCACCAGTGGTTGGATAACAGTAGATATGAGCTATGTGAATAATAAAAATCAAAAAATCATCTGTAATAAAAGCTAGGGACAATATGAAATCGTATTTGGATGTGCTCCTACTATGTGAAGTTTTAATAAGTAGATTACCAAAATCTATAGTATTTGGTATTTTCTGAATGTAATGATACTGGAGTGGTGAAATAGTCATCTTTTATGAGCATATAACCGATGCATATCATTATAATCACTTATAGTGATAATGAAATTGATTGGGTATTTTGAGAGAATTGTTTTGGTTAATATGTGGATGTCTAGGTGATTAATTAAAATGGGAAGTGTGTCATTTGTGAAAGAAATAAGTTTGTTAAGATATGAGAGTTATTGGAAGTCTTTCTATTTTTAAAAAGTGAATTTGTGAAATGAAAAGTATTTTTGGAAAGTTAGGCTGAAAATGAAAAGTTAAAAAGTTGTTTTTAAAAGTCTAGTGAATTTCGTTTAAGCAAAAAGGTATAGTCAAATTAGTTAAGGTTTTTATAAAAATTTAAGGAAATACAAGTAATTATATAATTAATAAATAAATAAATAAATAAATAAAATACATAAAGGCTTATTCGGCCGGTTTTTAAAAAAAAAGAGGAAAAGGAGTTTTACTTGGAATCAAATTCTAATTAGTTTTTATCTAGGATCTTTTAGGAGGCCTATAAATACAAAAATAAAGGATCCCTAGACCCTCTATTGATCAGCCGAATTTCCAAGAGAAGAAAAAGAAAAAGAAAATTAGGGTTTAATTTATTTTCTAATCCTTGTTTAATTCTAGTCTTTATTTTAATTAATGTAATCTAGCATGTTGGATTAGGGTTTTTAAACATGTAATTTTCGGTTAGGGTTTGGATTAGGGTTTTATGTTTCTAAAAGTTTATGATGTATAGATCATGCTTGATCATTCTTTTG
>BQNB010193735.1:0-11512 GCA_026074375.1 Tanacetum coccineum
AATTTGACCTTTTGCCTTGGTCAAGGGCATTCGGTCAGGATCTGTATTAGGGTTGCTATATAAGTGTGTACTAAACCACGAATCAGTTTACCTAAAACTGATGACCTTTGAAATTTAAAAGCATTCGGTTGTCGCATAACCGATGGGTTTTCAAACTTAGTTTCTATAGATTTTCCTTTCATCTTCTCAGTAAGTTTCTTCAACTCACTTATTGCAATATTTTTGTCTTGTAATTGAGCTTTCAGATATTGTATTTTGAAAAATTTGTCATTAAGTTCTCGAAAAGAAGAGGATTCTTTTTGTTTCCAAACTTTGTCATTTTAAATCTGTTCTTGACATTGCTGTAAAACAAGTTTAATATTAATAGCATGTTTCTCAAGTTCTAAAAAACTGTTTGACTTTGTATTTCTTTTTGAAAGCTCATTTTTAAGACGTTGACATTTTTCTAATGCTTCCAAATAATCACATTGCAGATTAGTGACTTCATCAAGTTTAGTGTACACACCAAGTATAGCATTCATGTGATCAGCATAGTAATATTCCTTGGAAAGTCGATCGATTTCGTTTGAAAATTAGGTCTTTTGAGTCTCAAGTTGAGATTGAAGAGATTAAACTTCATTTTCAAGAGATTTAAAATGTTTTAAATCTTCAACCCTTTTTTGTTTCAAAGCATTATAAAAATCAGAAACAGTAGTTGATAAACGTTTTGCAGCTGGATGCAATTTCTGCTCAATTACTGTTTTCATTTGTGGACTAACTGGAATATTCCAATATTTGTCATTGTTGATTTTGAAACAATATATGTGCCATTCATGAAAAGACTAAATATCTTGTTTTATAAAATCAAATTGTTCACAACTTTTACAATTTTAAGACAATGAAAGTGTTTCATTCATTCTTTTTTTAACAAAATTATTTTCTTTATAACAACCTCGTTTGTTCGTATATCCTTTTCAGGTATATAGATCACACGTGGATTGTTTTGAAAATATTTTTGTTCAGGTGACTTTTCATGTTGAGGAACAAACACATCAAAAAGATTATTTAGGTTTTTATAATCAAAAGATTATTTAGCCAAGCATGTTAATTGAAAGCGAAGAACAATCAATCAAACAACACATAGACATATCGAATGATTAAAATGGATAGAGAACTTCACTTCAATTACACATGGAGTTATGATGAATGTACAATGGTTAAGAAACCCTACCTATATGTCTGCTCTAGAGCTTAGTAATGATATCCGTATGATTTGTTTCACACAAAACATGAAAAATAGGGTTTGTATATATAGAGAATAAGTCGTCATCGCTTGTTAATTATGATGGCATCAGCCCGCCGAATCTTTGATGGGCTTCTTCTAAGTTGGCTACTGCGACGGGGTCAGAAAGGATCGCGACGACGTCGCCTTGAGACTTTGACGGCGTCAGAGAGAATCGCGACGTCGTCTCCACGCGTTGTAAATCCAAGCATCATAAGTAATCTTGTAAGGTTGCGTCTTTGTCCCGTTTCAATCAAACAACACATAAACATATCGAATGATTAAAAGGGATAGAGAACTTCACTTCAATTACACATGGAGTTATGATAAATGTACAAGGGTTAAGAAACCCTACCTATATGTACGCTCTAAAGCTTAGTAATGATATCCGCATGATTTTTTCACACAAAACATGAAAAATAGGGTTTGTATATATATGGAATAAGTCGTCGTTGCTTGTTAATTACGATGGCATCAGCCCGCCGAATCTTCGATGGGCTTCTTCTAAGTCGGCTACTGCGACGACATCAGAAAGGATCGCGACGGCGTCGCCTTAAGACTTTGACGACGTCAGCAACACCGTCTCTACGCCCTGTAAATCCAAGCTTCATCAGTAATCTTGTAAGGTTGCGTCTTCATCGCATTTCTTCTCCAATTGAGTCCAAGTTAGGTGTATTTACTCTAAATGCTTCCCAAATGCTAAAATAACAAAAAGAAATGATAAAGCACGATAAATGAGGTTATTTGTAAGATTTTAGGGGTTAAATAACCCCAAAAAAGTGTATAAAGTGACACCTCATCAATTCACTGGTCACATTTATAAAAAACATTAGATACGATGAAGTTGAAAAACCACTAGACTATATATTACAAATGATCGTCAATAAACTTCATCAGTCTTGGAGAACATTCATGAGCATCATCAACAAATGTTTGACTAGAAAGTCTTCGGGAGTAGACAGAGCAAGGCAACCGATGGTACGAATACTATAGGGGTGGTTAAAAATGCAAATGTTGACTATGCTAAACTTATTTAGAAAGAGTTCAAGTACCAAATCTTAAGCAGAATGTCAAAGCCAAAGAAATATGAGTAGTTACCTTACCCTAGATTTACTAAACTCATCACAGATCACCTCCTCCTATAGAATGGTAAATTAGCCAAAAGATCAAATTCGATGATGCATAGAGCAACTAAATATGAAGTGCTATCAAAGCTGAAGTTTGTGTCAAAAGGAGAACCTAAAGGAGCATAAGATATGGAGTGAAGATCCCAAATGTGATGCTCAGTGACACGATCAAGAAGTCTGCTGACTATATAAACTATCTGACAAAGTTTGGGAATGCTTAACCAAGTGTGCCTACTCTAGGAAGGGCTCGTGGAATAGGTTATATAAGTAGAGGAGGAATAGAAATCAATGCTGGTAAGCAAAGGAAAGCTAAAGTTCCAAGGAAAAAGCGAACTATCACTGTTGCTGACAATATTCTTGAAGATGCTGACCAAGCTTTGGAGTTAGCTATGTCAGTAAATCTGGAAGAGGAAAGGAAAATACTAGAGGAGCTTAGAGTAAAAGAAAGACATGCATCGTTAGTGATTGGCAGATAAGTGGATAAAGAAGTAGATAAAGGCTTTAAATATCATATGAAGCTCAAGCTCAAGGTTGTTGAAACAATTCAACCTGTTGCTTAATCGCTTCTAGATTTAAAGAAAGGATCAAAGGAAAGCTGAGAAGACAAAATTCTTCAAAAGATAGCAAAGGGTCTAAGAGAAGGTTCCGGAGTGAAACTTAATATCACAACCTACATAGATGCAGATAGTGATTCTTTTGACATCATTTCTTGGACCCATAACAAAAAGATTGATGATGATGATTATGATGTTAGAGATGATCAGACGAGAAGTTATGGTATACATGTTCATGTTAAGGAGCAGGAGCAACCCACTTTTAAACCACACAGCCTCACTCTTACTTGCTCGTCTTAGGAAGATGTCACTCGATATATGAATGATCAACCTGTTGGTTTGTGCTCATGTCATACGGATATTTATACAGCTGGAAATACATGAGCCTACGAGGTCACACATGTTTACACTTAGATATCATTCTATTAATGTTTATAATAATATATTTGTATATTTATTATTTATATTAATATAAGAATCAACGATGGAACACTAACGGTCGTTAATTAGTTTGTTAGGAATAATTAACAAATAAGGCTTCTTAAATAATGGGTAATTATATGTAATTATCCATAAATATTAGAAAAGTCAAAAAGTCAACACCAAGGGGTGTTGTGTGGGAGTTCGACTGCCACCAAGCCCAAAGGGGGTTGGATTGGGTTTTGAGCTATCTTTTCCTCCAAGTTATGTATTTTAGGTAAACCTTAAATTCACCTAGTATATAAGGAGGACCCTAGAGATCATAATATTCATCCCTTTCATCTTCTCCTCTCTCTTTGGTCGATGCAAACAAACACCCCATCTAGAGGGTTTTTGTGTTTTGCTACTTTTAGTGTTCACTTGTTCGTTGTTCAAGAACTAGCATTCGGGTGGTATTGTTCGACGTGTAGCATGGATACACGTAGATGTTACTTATCTTAGTAACTTGTAGTGGTGTTTGGTTTGCACGTTATTACATACGTGCGTATACTCGAAGTGTCTTCGATTTGGCCCTAGCTTGGTTGCTAGAGGTATGTTTCCTTGTTTAGGTTTTATGTGTTAATTATACATGCTATATGTGACCTATATCCGCTACGTAGCTCGTTTAATATTAATGTAATATGAGGTTATTTAGATAACAATTTCCAATAGTGGCATCACGAGCCATCTCATATAGCATTGTAATTACAAAAAAAATGTAAAAATATGTAAAAATGTCGCATATATGTATTATTTTCTTGCCTTTTATGTGAAAAATATTTTAGGAAATTATTTAGAGAAATAATACTTGCCCTAATTTATTAAATAAATATGTAAATAAAAATATATTTTTACAAGATATCTAATTCGCTTATTATATTATTATTTGCGTTTTTATTTAATATATATTGTTGCTTGTTTATCTAGTAATACTTTGTCAACCATGACTTACGTGCATGTAAACCATGGTTATGAAGCTTAACATATGTTACATGCATGCGTATTCTATATGGTGTGCATGAGATCATTAGGTGAATTAATTGACTAATTGTTAAAGTAGGGAAGGCCTTAGTTGAATTAATGTTTTAATTGCGTAAATGATTCTTGTTTAGTACGATTAAATTTGGTAAATATGTTTTGCATGTTTATATTTTAGAGTCTTATCTTTATAAAATGCAAAAATGATTTTCAAAATTAATATGGAGTAAAAACACATGATTAAAATGCTTATTGTATATATATTGATATGTACACTTTGCTAAATCATGGGCTATATATGTAAATTTGTAATTTTTTGCAATGTTCTATAACGCAGGGATTTAGTGGTTTCCGATAGGGAACCCGCGATGGCACAACGCAAGAATAAACAATTTTACATAAACGGTTTTAACAATATTTCAAGTAAATCGTTACTAGGGTTTGTTTATTTCTCGAGGGAAATTAACCTTACCCATAGTAAGATCACTTATACTAGGAAATGTTGTAAACAAGGCCACCGTAATTTTATAAATGGCATGTGATTTATAAAATGTAGGAATTTCTATTTATAGAAAGTTTTTAAAATGGAAATGGAAATGTTTTAAAAATAACTAGTGTTATTAAGGTTGTATGCATGCTTCCTTATAGAAAAATTTTGGTAACATTGTTTTTATCAAATTCTACCCTTAAAAAGTCATTTGCCATCCAAGTATGAAATCACTTGCGTTGTATTTTTACTCTAAAACAATTTTAGGTAAATTTGCAAAACAAGGTAATATAACAATCGTATGGTCAGACATGAGACTATAAAATTACTGATTTAGTATTGGATGACTTATATCGAGTATGGTTGTTCAGATTTTCGACCCGAGGCATAAGATGGGGTTAAACATGCTACTTGACATTGTAATTCTGGATTATGATGCCTTATGCCCCATACAAGCTAAGAGTTGCATATGTTGGCAATTGTCACACGCTGATTACCTTTTGAGTTTACCATTTCTAATAGATCAACTACATTAATGGTAGAACTTCAAGTTTGGTCTTAGACTCTTGATAAAATTAATTGTTTATTTTTATACACATGGGTAGTTAATTTTATAAGAGATTATTATCAAAAGTACTAATATTTTCTGAACTTTTGATTGTTTTGTAGATGGATGCTAATGCCGAAAACACAAACAATACGACAATCAGGTCAATTCTCCTGGCGGAGAAACTTACTGGACCAAAATTTACGAACTGGAACTGAAACTTAAGAATTGTTCTTAGGTCTGAAGGAAAACTAGCTCATTTGGAACAGTCGTTGATCTCTCTTCCATTACCTATTGCACCTAAAGCAGTGCCTGATACATACGAAATATTATATGATGCGTAAAATGAGGTGGCATGTCTTATGCTTGGAAGTATGTCTACTGATCTTCAGGGGGCATTGGAAAACTACAAGGCGTATGATATAATCTAAGAACTAAAAACTATGTTCGAGGAACAAGCTAAATAGGAACTGTTCGAAACAGTCAAAGTATTCCATGCTTGCAAACATGAAGATGGACAGTCAGTAAGAGCCTATATGCTAAAGATGAAGGGCTACATGGAAACATTAAAACGCCTAGGATAAGCTATGCCTAATGAACTTGGTGTGAGTCTTATTTTGAATTTTCTCAATAAGGACTATGATCAATTCATTCAGAACTATAATATGCATAGTATGGGGAAGAGTATAGTTGAATTGCTTGCTATGATAAAACTCCATGAGAAAGGTATTCCAAAGAAGGTTGAAACTCCCGCTGTGTTAGCAATACGAGAGGTTAAGATCTAGAAGGACAAGAAGAAATTGTAAGGGGCAAAGGGTAAGGACAAGGGAAAGAATAAGCTTGCTTATGCTCCCCAGCCCAAGATCTCACCATCGCCTAAGAGAGATAATATGGTAAAGGACTCTGTCTGTCACCACTACCAGGAGGTGGGTTATTGGAAGAGGAATTTTCTGTCTTACCAAGCTGAGTTGAAGAAGAGAAAGAATGCTAGCATTGCTAGTACTTCAGAACTCTATGATTTTCCTAATAAGACTTGGGTATATGATACGGGTTGTGGTACTCATATCTGTAATACTTTGCAGGGTCTTAGAGGAAGCAGGAAGTTGAAACATGAAGCTTTGAGTCTGTACATGGGCAATGGAATGCGTGCAGCCGTTGAAGCTATTGGAGGTTTTGATTTAGTTATTCCTAGTGGTTTAATAATTGTATTAGACAATTTCATTTTGTACCTACTATTACTAGGGGTGTTGTCTCAATTTCTCGTTTGGTTAACAACGGTAATATTCATACATTTACGAATTATGGTATTTTTGTTTCAAAAGATAATGTGTTTATTTTAATGCAATTCCACATGATGATATTTATAAATTAGATATGCATAATCTTTATCTAAATGTTAGTTCTGTGTTTAATGCTAGCAACAAAAGAGCCAAACATGCGTTGGACTCTTCTTATCTATGGCATTATCGTCTTCGTCATATAAACAAGAAACGCTTGGACAAGCTTCAGTGTGATGGGATCTTACAACTCACTCACGATGAATCACTTGAGAAATGAAAGTCTTGTATATTTGGGAAGATGGCGCACAAGCCTTTTCCACATCAAGTGGAAAGAGCTAAGGACCTATTAGGACTTATACACACTAATGTATGTGGCCCTTTTAGAACTGTGTCAAGAGATGGTGCTAGTTACATCATCACCTTTATAGATGATTTCAGCCGTTATGGTTATGTTTACCTGATGAAACATAAACATGAGGTATTTAAAACATTTATGGTTTTTCAAAATGAAGTTAAAAATCAACTCGCTAAAAAGATAAAGGTTATTCGATCTGATCTAGGAGGCGAATACCTGAGTCATGAGTTTGTTAATCACATGAAAAGTTATGGTATTGTATCCCAACTCACTCCACCTTATACACCACAACATAACAGGGTGTCTGAGAGGAGGAATCGAACTTTACTTGATATGGTTCGATCGATGATGAATCTAACAACTCTGCCAAAATCCTTTTGGGGATATGCTCTCGAGTCTGCTGTTCGCATTCTTAATATGGTTCCAACAAAGAAGGTTGAAAGGACGCCTTATGAAATATGGCACGGGGCTCCTAAGTTGTCCTACTTATGGGTTTAGGGTTGTGAGGCACTTGTGAATAAATTAATATACGTGGTATCTTGTTTTCATTTTTATAATAATTGTGTCTTATATTTTCATGTTTATATCCATGAATGACTTGTAACATTCTAAAGCTATATCCATTACCAGTTAACAATACGGGAGTATTATTAGGATAAGGTAAATGTGAGTGTTGGTTATATTATGGAGAATATGTAAAGATGATTCTGCCAACTTTACATGTTATTCAATGAGGTTGAATATTGGATACCCCACCTATGTTAATCACTTTATGGATCGACATTATTAGGTGCATTACACATATGGTGAAAGTTATGTTTATCCTTATACTTGAGATGCAAGCAGGTTTTGCATGTATGGATATTATTTCTTGATTGTATTCTACCACTATGATAGGTTTCTCAATTCATAATTTTGGGAGGTCGGGGAAGCTCAAAGTATGAATAAGCCATAATAAAGGGGAGTATTTATAGGCAAAACATAAGGGAACTTTAGCCTAATTACATTTTTGGCCCTTGTGTTTTAACTTAAATATAAACACTTGTAATTTGAATATAGACACCACATTTTTAATCCTAACACACTATACTATCACAAGGTAGTTATAAGGACTATTTTCCAAAATATTTTGAAGTACATGACACACATTTGTAGTCAAAATAGAATTTGTTCATCTACATTTTTAGGAGTAAAATACTTACTGGGCCCCTCGTTGGGTTAATCAGCTGTTGGTTTGTGCTCATGTCATACAGATATTTATACAGCAAGAAATACGTGAGCATACGGGGTCACACGCATTTACACTTAGATATCATTCTATTAATGTTTATAATAATATATTTGTACGTTTATTATTTATATTAATATATGAATCAACGATGGAACACTAACGATCGTTAATTAGTTCGTTAGGAATAATTAACAAATAAGGCTTTTTAATTAATGGGTAATTAAATCTAATTATCCATAAATATTAGAAAAGTCAAAAAGTCAACACCAAGGGGTGTTGTGTGGGAGTTTGACCGGCCCCAAGCCCAAAAGGGGTTGGATTGGGTTTTGAGTTATCTTTTCCTCCAAGTTATGTATTTTAGGTAAACCCTAAATTTACCTGGTATATACGGAGGACCCTAGAGCTCATAATCTTCATCCCTTTCTTTTTCTCCTCTCTCTATGGTCGACGCAAACAAACACCCCATCTAGAGGTTTTTTTTGTGTTTGCTACTTTTGGTATTCACTTGTTCGTTGGTTGAGAACTAGCATTCGGGTGGTATTGTTTGACGTGTAATGTGGATACACGTAGATGTTACTTATCTTAGTAACTTATATTGGTGTTTGGTTTGCATGTTATTACATACGTGCGTGTACTCGAAATGTCTTCGATTTGGCACTAGCTTGGTTGCTAGAGGTATGCTTCCTAATTTATGTTTTTTGTGTTAATTATACATGCTATAGGTGACATATATATCCGCTGCATCGCTCGTTTAATATTAATGTAATATTAGGTTATTTAGATAACGATTTCAAAGACAACCTACACATGAATTGATAAATAATGTGTGGAACAGTGCTCACTAATACACAGACAACATTTGTGGTACCAATCTAGAGGGAAATCCCGAGGTAACAAGTTATATATCATGTGCATCTGAAGTACCACTTGGTACAAATGTACTCAAGCACCATGTGTTATTTTGCAGGTACAAGATGATATTCCTATTGATAAAGTTATTTCATCTCCACCAGCAATTAAAATACATACTCCAATACCAAATCCTTAAAGAAAGCATGTAAGAAAGCTCATTGTAAAGGCAAGATAAAGAAGTTCGATTCTACAAAAGCTATCATGCATAAGCTAGCTAATCATGAGCAAAGGTTGAATGCTCTCTCATAGACCAATGTTGTAGAAGTTATTAAGGAATATGTTCAATCTAATATAATTAATGAAGTTAAGAGTCAATTACCAAAGTTTGTACCTAATGCTATTTCTGACTTCATGTACTAAAATCTCTGCAAACCAATCAACTCAATCTATTCAAGGCTCCCACAACATCATTTGATACCTTCATTAAATATGAACTAAAAGACAAACTGTATAATAAGATGTTTTAAAGCAAGTCATTTCAATCCCCTGAACGACAATTTGATCTATTTAATGCTTTGATGAATTCTATAACAATAGATAAGCTAGTATCATGAGGTGATCTATCTCTTACGCCAATCCTTAATAAGCAATCTCATGATGATAAGGACTCTCCTAAAAGTCGCGAAGGGGAGAGAAGGAAGAGAAGATGAAAGAATGCAGGAGAATCGTCATCAAAGTAAGTGAAAGCTCAGAGTGAACCTTCTAACTTTAAACATTTGCTGATGCTGATGAACCACAACAAGAACAAGAAGTGCCTACTGAAGTATTTAGTGGAAAGCATGCATATTGGTTCAAGCAACTAAACAAGAAACATTTGACTGATGATGATGCTCCTGAGCGAACCTAGTTCAATGAACTTTTTGATGCAAACAAAGAGCCAAAAGAACATGAAATTCAAGAAGGATTAACTTTTATGTTTTCAAAAAGGCTCATGGAAATTCTAAAGAAGGAAAAGCTTACAAAAGCAGATCTTAGGGGAGCAAGCTACAAGTTTTTAAAGAATCATTTCAAGAACAGTGTTGAGTTGGAATACAATATAAAGCAGTGTTATCTAGCTATGTCTAACAAGATTGAGTGAGCCAATCCAGAAGGGAACAAATTTCATAATGAATTATCCAATCTGTTACCACTGGAAGGACCACTTGGCAAGAAAAGCATACCAACAAGATACTTCTTCAATAATAACTTGGAGTACTTGTTGGTCCCATTAAATATGATATAAGTTTTATCAAGTTAAACTAATCATATTTCATGGCAACAAAGTGAGTTTTAAACACATATATATAAACAATATAAAGAACAAGTTTATAACACACAAAAGTTACTTTTCAATGTATAGATTCTTATTAGAAACAAATAAATAATCTATGACACATCTTGCTTGTGGAATAGCAAGGTGGTTGAATGACAATTTAGGTGTTATCTCATTCTAACTTAAACTCTAACCAAAGTTAAGAGAGTAAGAAAACAAACTACTTATGACTAAACTAAAGCTTCAACTTTCAGTAGTATCGTTAAGTTTATTTGAGAGATAAATGAACTCTTTAATGTGTATCACATTATTTGTAAGAGATAACATTTACTCTCGGAATCTCTTTCCTTTTCTAGGAAAGTGATTAGGTTTTACAAGTTAACCTAGTACGCGTTTCATGCATCCAATGGGTGGCTGAGATACCATTTAATGCAGACATGCTCTAAAGTACTAGGTACAGTCCTTTAAGGAAAGTTTTTATACTTCTATACTAACTTTAGAAGTACCTTTTCCCAAGGAGATTGCTTTATTCCTTTTGACATAAAGCAATTTTTTCTCACCTTGTAAACCTTCTAGAAGTGAAACAAAATGTTTCAAATTTAGGTTAAGGAGATAGACAACGTTCAGCTTGGAATTGTCTACCAAGCTGAACTGAGCTCTTTACATAGGGCTTCTTCATTATTTGATCCGCTGCATAAACTTAAGTGAAGATACTTACAAATCTTTTAAGTGCCTAAAGAGCTGAAGCTGAAGAAACTTTAGGAGCTCAAACTAAAAGACTTTAACTTGAGTAAAACTTAGGGGATTTTATGTTTAAATCTACTGAGAGACTAAAGGGCTCAAGAACTGACCCCAATAATCCCCCCCTATTTGAATATACAAATAGCCTAAGTTAAAATCAGTAGTAAGTGAGAAAAATAACTTATTCTTAAAAAACTGATATAAATTAAACAACATATACTCATAATCACTTCTATTAACTTCCATTATATAACACCTTGTGTTTTCAAGTCATTGACGACGTCGATAAACCTAATATTTATTTTTAGTATTGTACGCGTTTGCTTTT
>BQNB010193736.1:0-11512 GCA_026074375.1 Tanacetum coccineum
TTACATGTTTATTTCCTATTCCTTCATGATGTATTCTCCAGGTTTCCTCATGACACTCATGATCTTTCCGCTGCTTTATACTTATTATCCAGGATTCATACTTATTACTTACATTGTTATTATATCCGTTCACTGAGCGTTATGCTCAGCCGTATTTCTTTCTCTTTCTTATACGGCAGGTATCTAGAGGGAGATTGGGCTTGAGAGAGTGTGTGCTTAGGAAGTGACCATTTAGCTTCCTTTCTTTTTATCGCAGACACTTTGGTGTGCTATACTATCTTGGACACATGTTTTAGTCCTTTAGACTTCTTTTATGTTATTCATGTTGATCTCATAATCGGGAGTCGATGTTTGATTCCGGCTTTCCACCTTGTTCTATGTTATCATTTATGACTTTATGCCTTTATTATGCTTTGATATGACACCATGATTATGACGTTTCGGCCTACTCTCCGGAGCGGGTTTGGGTCGTTACAAGTGCAGTCAGACCAGTTAATACTGTTACCAATAGAATTGAACAAATACTTTTCATAAGTCACATTCACCTATTAGAAGGCCTTTTCATAAATCAACTGCATCTAATACCAAGATTTCAAATGAAAAAATTAATGCTGTCAGAGTAAATGGTGTTAATACTACTAGGCAAACAGCAGTTAGTGCTGTTAAGGGAAATGGGGTCACTGTTGTTAAGGCCTCAGCAGGTTGTCTTTGGAGACCCATAATGAGTAATTTAAACAATGTCTCCAAAGACAATAGTGGATCATGGATCTCAAAAAGAGTAAATTATATAGATCCACAAGGCAGACTCAAGTCAGTAGTGGCTTGGGTCCCCAAGAGAAATTGACTCTCTTATTTTTGTGCAGGGTAATCCACAACAAGCTTTAAAGAACAAAAGAATATTTAACAGAGGATGCTTCAGGCACATGACAGGGAACAAAGACTTCCTTACTGACTATCATGAGATTGATGGAGGTTTTGTTGCCTTTGGTGGAAGTACTAGAGGATGTAAGATAACAAGTAAAGGAAAGATAAAAACAGATAAGTTATACTTTGAAGATTTGTTTTTTGTAAAGGAACTAAAGTTTAATCTTTTCTCTGTCTCACAAATGTGTGACAAGAAAAACAATGTTCTTTTCACTAAAACTGAATGTCTTGTTTTGTCTCCTGATTTTAAGCTACTTGATGAAAGCCAAGTACTGCTTAGAGTTCCCAAGAAAAGCAATATGTATAACTTTGATATAAGAATGTTGTTCCTTCTGGAGATTTAACTTGTTTGTTTGCAAAAGCCACACTTGATGAGTCTAATTTATGACATAGGAGGCTGGGTCATGTGAATTTTAAAACAATAAATAAACTTGTAAAGGGAAACCTTGTAAGAGGTCTTCCTTTAAAGATTTTTGAAAATGACCATACTTATGTTGCTTGTCAGAAGGGAAAGCAACACAAAGATTCATGTAAGGCCAAGCTTGTGAGCTCTATCAGCCAACCCTTACAGAAATTGCATATGGACTTATTTGGTCTAACATTTGTTAGGAGTGTCAGTCATAAGACATATTGCCTTGTAGTGACTGATGACTTTAGCAGGTTTAGCTGGGTTTTCTTCTTAGCCACTAAGGATGAGATAAGTGAGATTCTTAAGAGATTTATAACATAAATAGAAAACCAATTAAACCATAAAGTTAAAGTAATCAGGTGTGATAATGGGACAAAATTTAAAAACAGGGAAATGAATGAATTCTGTGAACTAAAAATGATAAAAGGGGAATTTAGTGTTGCCAGAACGCCACAACAAAATGGAGTTGTTGAGAGAAAAAATAGGACCCTGGTTGAGGCATCTAGGACTATGCTAGCAGACTTAATTCTACTTACCATATTTTGGGCTGAAGCAGTTAATACTGCTTGTTATGTCCTAATAGGGTTTTAGTGACCAAGCCTCATAACAAGATACCCTATGAACTTATTATTGGCGGACCACCAAGCATAATTTTCATAAGACCTTTTGGATGTCCTGTTACTATCCTAAATACCCTAGACTCTTTAGGTAAATTTGATGGGAAATCTGATGAAGGGTTTTTAGTTGGGCACTCTGTAAATAGCAAGGCCATCAGGATATTTAATACTAAAACCAGAAAAGTTGAAAAGAATTTGCATGAACCAAATGTTGCAGGACAAGGACCTAACTAGCTTTTTGATATTGATTCCTTAACAAATTCTATGAATTATCAACCAGTTACTGTAGGGAATCAAACTGATAAAAATGCAGGTCCACAAGAAACTAATGGTAATACAGGTTTGAATAAGAATGTTGATGCTGGATAATCTAAAGAAGAGAATGTGTCTACTCAACAATATATTGTGTTCCGATTATGGTCTTTATCTCTTCAAGCTACAAGAGCTAAGATGAAAAGGATGGAGATAATACAGCTGATGATGCTACTGGTAAAAGGACTGTATAAAAACCAACAAGTGAGAATGAACAAGCCTTGAAGAATGTTCTTGATAAGATGATTGATCAAGAGAAGGAGGCTACAGAGCAATCAGATGCTGTTAGAAAAGAGTTTAATGCACAGTGTAATAGGTAGCTTCTTCAAGGGAAGGCTACTAGAGCTAACAGCACTAATAGTTTTAATACTGTTAGCACACCTGTTAATGCTGCTAATGCATCAGGAACTTTTAGTGATGCTAGACCATGATTTGTTCATCATAGTGGATCCTTTCCTATTGATGTCACTAACCTTCCACATGATCCTCTCATGCCTGATTTAGAGGATACTACTGAAGTTCAAAGTACTGGCATTTTTGGCAATGCCTATGATGATGATGATTTACACACTTACAATTATCCTTATGCTGATCAAGCTATGGGTGCAGAGGCTGATTTCAACAACATGGAACTTTCCACTGTTGTCAGTCCTATTCCCACAACTAGAGTACACTCTATTCATCCTAAAAATCAGATAATTAGAGACCCAAAGTCAGCAGTTCAAACAAGGGGCATGGTAAAGAAGAGTTCTGGAGAACATGCCTTGATTAGCTACATCCAGAAGCAGCAAAGGACAAATCATAAAGATTACTAGAACTGTTTATTTGCCAGTTTCCTCTCTTAGTAGGAACCCAAAAAGATAGCATAATCCCTTGATGATGAAAGCTGGGTTGAAGCAATTCAAGAGGAGCTGATTCAGTTTAAGATTCAGAAGGTTTGGACTCTAGTTGACTTACCTTGTGGCAAGAAGGCTATTGGTACAAAGTGGGTGTATAGGAATAAGAAAGATGAGAGGGGGATAGTAGTTATGAATAAAGCTAGGCTGGTTGCACAAGGACACAAACAAGAAGAAGGCATTGATTATGATGAGGTTTTTGCTCCTGTTTCTAGGATTGAAGCAATCAGGTTATTTTTTGGCCTATGCATCATTTATGAATTTTCTTGTGTACCAGATGGATGTTAAAAGTGCCTTTCTCTATGGAACTATTGAAGAGGAGGTATATGTTAGCCAACCTCCAGGTTTTGTGGATCCAGAATTTCCAAAAAAAGTTTACAAGGTAGAGAAAGCCTTATATGGTCTACACCAAGCTCCTAGAGCTTGGTATGAGACTCTTTCTACCTCTGCTGGATAATGGATTTCACAGAGGACAAATTGACAATACTTTGTTCATAAAGAGAGTCAAGGGTGATATTCTACTGGTACAGGTACATGTAGATGACATCATCTTTGGTTCTACCAAAAAGTCTTTATGTCAAGATTTTGAAGTTATGATGCACAAAAGATTCCAAATGAGTTCTATGAGGGAGCTCACTTTCTTTTTGGGGCTGTAAGTAAAGCAGAAAGCAGATGGAATCTTTATTAGTCAGGATAAATATGTGGCTGATATTTTAAAGAAGTTTGATTTTGCCACAGTGAAGACAGCAAGTACTCCATTGGAGCCTAACAAGCCATTACTCAAAGATGAAGAAGCTGCAAATGTGGATGTTCATCTCTACAGATCCATGATTGGATCCTTGATGTACTTAACTGCTTTTAGACCTGACATAATGTTTGCAGTTTGTAATTGTGCAAGGTTTCAAGTTTCACCAAAGACTTCTCATCTTTATGCTGTAAAGAGGATTTTTAGATACTTGAAAGGTCAACCCAAATTGGGCCTTTGGTATCCTAGAGATTCTCCATTTGAATTGGAAGCCTTTACTGATAGTGACTATGCTGGTGCTAGCCTTGACAGGAAAATCACAACAGGAGGTTGTCAATTTCTTGGTAGGAGGCTGATTTCATGGCAATGTAAGAAGCAAACTATTGTTGCTAACTCTACCACTGAAGCAGAATATGTTGCTGCTGCTAATTGCCATGGACAGGTTTTATGGATTCAAAATCAGATGCTTGATTATGGATTCAATTTCATGAACACTAGGATATACATTGATAATGAGGCAACAATTTGCATTGTCAAAAATCCTGTGTTTCATTCTAAAACCAAGCACATAGAGATTAGGCACCATTTTATCAGGGATTCTTATGAGAAGAGACTTATTCAGGTACTTAAGATCCATACATACCATAATGTAGCTAATTTATTGACAAAGGGATTTGATGTTAGCAGGTTCAACTATTTAATTGCTAGCATTGGACTTCTAAATTTGTAGCTGTATGGTTTCAGGGGAGGTTAATGGTGTATAAGTGCAGTGGATTATACACAAGTGCTGTTTGGATTGAAGTTGGAAGGTAAATATGATGATCAGTTACTTAATACTGCTGGGCTTAGCTTTTACTACTTGAAGAAACTTTCTACTGCTGGTACAAAAAGTTTATACTGCTAGGCTTGGTTAGTGATGCTTACAGGTGTTTAAAGATGGTTTTGATGGATGAATTGGGTTAAAGATGCTCTTTGGACTGGTATTAAAGGTTAAACATGGTAAGAAGTTAGTTAGTGCTGCCAAGCTTACTTTATGCTGCTGGGCAAAAGTTCATACTGTCAGGCATAGAGTTAGTGCTGCCAGGCAAACTTAGTACTGTTGGGTTACCATTAGAGAAAGTGCTGCTGGGGGTCTAAAGTGTAATTATAACGGTTTCTTCACTAATGGATTTCCTTAACTCTATATAAACCGTTCTCAATTACACAATAACCTCACTTAATTTCTCTCATACACTCTAAATTTACAAACCCTAATCAATTTTTCTTGCCGGCCAACTGGATTTATCAACAATAGCTAATCTTGCATTCGTCAACCAACATAACATGGTTGCTTATCTAAAAAAGACTGAGTAGAATGCTGACTTTCATCAAATATTAGACTTCCTGACATCTAGTTTGATCAATTTTGCTTTCACTATAGGTCTAACTATCTATGCTTCATACATTGAACAGTTTTGGAACACTGCTTATCTTAAAACAATCAATTCAGAGAAGCAAATATATGCCAATGTTGATGGCAAGGCTGTGGTAGTATCAGAATCATCAGTGAGGAGAGATCTTCACTTAAATGATGAGGATGGTACTGCTTGCCTAACAACTAATGCAATTTTTGAAAACCTTGCATTGATGGGATATGCACAAGCTTCTGATAAATTAACTTTTTACAAAGGTTTATTTTCTCCTCAGTGGAAGTACCTCATACATACCATTGTTTATTTTTAGGCAGAATAACACCATTGTTTCAAAATATGTTGGTTCCTCTATTAGTAGTTGGTGAAGGTTCAGAGCAACCCCCTGAACCCCAACCCACACCTTTTACTACTCCTCCAAAAGTTCTATCTCAAGTTACCACTGTTGCTGCATCACAACCACCAAAAGACCCAAAAACATATAGGAGAACCAAAAAAGGTCAGAACACTAAGGTACATCAGTCTGGTGGTTCCCCTAATAAGGTTGGTGATAAGGCTATCAATAAGGAGATGCTTGATAGTGTAGAAAGGGCTACCAGTACTGCTTCTAGCTTATAGGCAGAGCAGGCTAGTGGTAACATCAATAAGACCTAATTCACGGCAACACTTAATGAACCATTTTCCTTGGAACTTGGTTTGGGTAGTGGTCCTAGACGCCAAGAAACCATGGGGGTATGCAAGCTCAGACTAGGTCTGAGGGTGTATCTAACTTGTTCAGTGATTCACCTCTCTTAGGAGGTCACACACTTGGAAGTGGTGAGGACAGCATGGAACATCAAATTGAATTGACGGATAATGTATGAAACACACCCCATGATTCACCTCTCCTAGGATTTAACACACCTGGAAGTGATGAGGGTAGCCTTGAACTCAATGAATTGATGGATCTGGTTACCAAGCTATCTTTGATCTAGAGAAAGTAAAGATTGCTCAAGCAAAGGAGATTGCTGGTTTGAAGAGGAGAGTCACTAAGCTGGAACAAAGACAAAGATCAAGAATCCTCAAGATTCATCCATTCAGATTTGGTTCCTCCTGGAGATAGAGTTTGGGTAAGAAGGATGTATCCAAACAGGGGATGAAACATTTAAAGACTTAGTTATAGTTTGGAAAAGATACTTTTGATGATATTGATGATCTGGTGGATGAAGAAATGGTTTTTGTTTAAGAGAAAGATGCATAGACCCAAGGAAAGATTGGTACTGATGATACAGAAGTGGTGAAAGGAAGTGGTGACATAGAAGTTCTTGATACTGAAAAAGCAGTTAATACTGCTGGTGAGGGCGTTAGTATTGCTAGTGTTCCTGAAACTGTTAGTACTGCTGCACCAAGGACTCCTCCTACAACAACAGTCTTTGATGATGAGGATATTACTATGGCTATGGCCCAGACTTTGATAAAGATAAAGGAAGAGAAAGCTAAGGAGAAAGGAGTTGTTATTACAGATGTAGAAGACTCTTCTATACCAGTCAGATCAATAACTACACTTCAACCTCTTCCAACCATTGATCCTAAAGACAAAGGTAAAGGTATTCTACAGGAGACTGAATCTATGGAGAAGACAAAGAAAAAGGTTCAAGGTGATACACAGATGGAAAGAGATGCTGAAGTAGCCTTAAGACTTCAAGCAAAATTAGATGAAGAACTCAGAGTAGAAAGAAAAAGACAAGAAAAGGCTTCTAAGTTTGCTATAGCTGAAATGTTTGATGAGGTGCATGCAAGGATGGATGCTGATTATGAACTGGCTGCTAGAATGACACAAGAAGAACAAAGGAAGTATACAATTAAAGAAGGGGCCAGATATTGGCAGAATTCTTTGAAAAGAGAAAGAATCAGTTAGCAGCTGAAAGAGCAGAGGCAATCAAAAACAAACCACCTACTAAAACACAGTTGAGGAATCTTATGATAACTTATCTAAAGAACATGAGTGGTTACAAACACAGTCAGCTAAAAGGAAATTCTTATGAAGAAATCCAGGGGTTGTATGAAAGACTGCAAAAGAGGATTCAAGATTTTACACCAATAGATTCAGAGAAAGAAGCTCAGAAGTTAGGTAAAATATTGAAAAGAGTTGCAGGATCATATGCAACACAAAAGTCACCCAAGAAACCAAAAGTGATGAAATCTGCAAAGGATGTTACAGAAGAAGAAGCAACAGAGTATGAGAAGGAGAAGGAAGAACTTAGGTTATGTTTAAAGATAATTCCTAATGATGACAGTAAAGTGGACTATGAGCCACTATCCAGAAAATTTCCTATTGTAAGTTGGAAATATCAGTTGCTGGGAAAGATGGAAGCAAAAGACATGGATGTTTACAAATTAACCAGAGCTGATGGAAGTTCAAGCTATCATGGAGACACACAAGACTTCTTAAGAAGACTTGACAGGCAAGACTTGAATGACCTATACAGGTTAGTTCAGGAAAGGTTTCAAGATCATCCTCTTGAAGGACGTGATTTGTTGCTTTGGGGGGATCTAAGGATGATATTTGACCCAAATGAAAAGGATGAACTATGGATGAATCAACTGGATTGGAAATTGCTGAGATGGAAATTGTATGAAAGTTGTGGAGTTCACACTCTGTTTATTGATGGTACACCTATGGAAATTAATATGCTAGTAGAGAAGAAGTACCCTCTGATCAAGGAATTACTGGAGAAGATGCTGAACTTGTAGTTAGAAGCTGAAGAAGAAAGTACTATGGCATTTGAGCTTATCAAGTTCATCAAATCATCGCTTGAAGAGTAAGAAAGTGTTTGGATACATCCTCCTGGTGTTTATGGTGCTTACAGTAAAGAAACTTGATGATTGACAAGTAAATATCAAGTTTAGGGGAGGATGGTTGGGAATTCTGAGTTACTACTGTTGGTGCTAATTTACTACTGCTGGTTCAGAGTTAATGTTGCTGCTAAAGATTGAAGAAAACAGACTAAGTAGTTAGTACTGTTAGTTATATTAGTTAGTACTGCCAGTATAGTTAGTATTGTTAGTTAATAGTTAGTACTATTAGTCTTATATAGTTAATACTGCTATTATGATATGCATGAGTTAAATTAGGAATAGATATGCATTATCATTGTACGCGTTTTGTAAGCCCATTAGGGTTTCCTTAGTGTATAAAAGGAACCCTACGGCATAGTTAGAAAAACATATCAATCACATATCTCATAGTTAGTTATTCTATAACCTAAGAAGAATATTAGCAATCAATATATTCAAAGTTTAGTATTCATTGTTCTTCTTAGTACTGCAAGTTAGATTCTGCATAACTTGTAGTATTCACAGGCATAGTTTTTCTTATAGTTAGTTTGGATTTATCCAGGTGAACTAAGCTTTAACAGGCTAAGAAGATCTGTTCATTAGGATCTACAACTTAGTTAGTACTAATAGTAAATATTAGTACTGCTAGTTAACAAGTTAATACTGCTTGTATACAGGCTAGTACAAAGTTAATGTTGCTCAAAGGTTAAGACTGCTCAAAGACTAAGACTGCTGAAGTTAATGCTGCTGAGGAAGTTAGTACTGCTAGTGTAATAGTTAGTACTGTTAGTTATAAGTTAGTACTGTTTCATAGTTAGTACTGCTTATGTGATAAGTATCAAGTTTGTATATGGAATAGATTACGATTACTTAGGAAAGTATTGTAAGCCCATTAGGATTCCTTGGTGTATAAAAGGAGACCCTAGGGCATAGATTTTTGTATCTTAATCGATTAGTTTTTAGCTTTAAGGTTTGTAACCCTAATACTAGGAGAGTATTCGTATTATTATCTTAATAATATTGAGGCTTGTTTGTGAAATTGTTTGTATATTGATTCACTGTTCCATTGTTAAATTCTTCTTATTGTTAAAGATTAGATTTCGCATAATCTTTAATATTTTCAAACAAAGTTTCTACCATAGTTGTTGTGGATTTATTCAATATAACTAAACCTTAAACAAGCTCAAGGAATTCGATCTATTGAAGAACTGAGATCAACAAAGTACCATGTTGTCATTGTTTGTGATGAGAAACTCGTTCGTATTCCCTTTGAAAACGAGACGTTGATTATTTGTGGTGATGGAGGCAACCAGGGAAACGAGACTCGATTGAACATCATCTCCTACACTAAAACACAAAAGTACATGCTAAAAGGATGTCATGTCTTTTTGGCACATGTTACTACAAAGAAGACTGAAGACAAGTCGGGGGAGAAGCAACTTGAGGACGTACCAATCGTTTAAGATTTTCCTGAAGTATTTCCTGAGGACTTGCTGGGTCTTCCTCCGACTCGACAAGTGGAATTTCAGATCGATTTGATACCTGGTGCTGCACTTGTAGCACGAACACCTTATTGGTTGGCTCCTTCCGAGATGAAAGAATTGTCGGAGCAACTGCAAGAGCTATCCGACAAAGGCTTTATAAGACCCAATTCCTCACCTTAGGGAGCTCCGGTCTTGTTCGTCAAGAAGAAGAATGGATCATTTCGAATGTGCATCCACTACCGGGAACTGAACAAGCTAACGGTGAAGAATCGTTATCCACTTCCTAAGATTGACGATTTATTTGATCAACTTTAAGGATCGAGTGTCTACTCGAAGATCGATTTGAGATCGGGCTATCATTAGTTACGAGTTTATGAAGGAGATATTCTGAAGACCGCTTTCAGAACTCGTTATGGTCATTATGAATTTCAAGTTATGCCATTTGGTTTGACGAACGCACTGGCGGTATTTATGGATCTCATGAATTAGGTTTGCAAGCTATATTTGGATAAATTTGTGATTGTCTTTATTGACGATATCCTCATCTACTCGAAGAACAAAGAAGAACATGAAGAGCATCTTAAGTTAATATTAGAGTTGCTAAAGAAAGAGGAGTTGTACGCTAAATTCTCTAAATGTGAATTTTGGATTCCCAAAGTACAATCGATCGACCACGTGATTGACAGTCAAGGCATTCATGTGGATCTCGCCAAGATCGAATCCATAAAAGATTAGGCATCTCCTAAGACTCCAACGGAGATTCGTCAGTTTTTAGGTCTTGCCGGTTATTATCAGAGATTCATTGAAGAATTTTTGAAGGTTGCTAAGCCGATGACCAAGCTTACTCAGAAGAAAGACGCCTTTGAATGGGGTGACAAGCAAGAAGCAACTTTTAAGACATTGAAGGATAAGTTGCGTAGCGCGCCTATCTTAGCTCTACTTGAAAGATCTGAGAACTTTGTTGTTTATTGTGACGCGTCGCATAAAGGATTGGGTGTTGTTTTGATGCAAAACGAGAAGGTGATTGCTTATGCATCACGACAATTGAAGATTGATGAGAAGAATTATACTACTCATGATTTGGAACTTGGTGCAGTGGTGTTTCCTCTAAAGATTTGGAGGCACTATTTGTACAGAACCAAGTGTACGATGTTCACAGATCACAAGAGTTTACAACATATTCTTGATCAAAAAGAGCTAAACATGAGGCAACGTCATTGGTTAGAGTTGCTCAGTGATTACGATTGTGAAATTCGTTATCACCCAGGGAAGGCAAACATAGTGGCCGATGCCCTAAGCCGTAAAGAACGGATTAAGCCATTGCGGGTTCGAGCCTTAGTGGTGACTATTGGTTTGGATCTTCTCATGCTAATTTTGAATGCTCAAGTCGAGGCAATGCTAGCTGAGAACATCGAAACTGGAAACTTAGATGGTATGATCAAAAAGGAATTTAAAATCCGTGTAGACGGAACATTGTGTTTCAAAGGCAAAAGTTGGCTACCTCATTTTGGTGACTTAAGATCTTTGATTATGCATGAATCACATAATTCAAAGTATGTTCATTCAGATTCTGACAAGATGTACGAGGACATGAAGAAATTATACTAGTGGCCCAACATGAAAGCCGATATTGCCACCTATGTTAGTAAGTGTTTGACATGTGCAAAGGTCAAAGCTAAACACTAAAAACCATCTGGTTTGTTGGTGCAACATGAGATTCCTGAGTGGAAGTGGGACAATATTAGCATGGATTTCATCACAAAACTCCCTAAGATGTCAGGTGGTTATGATACCATTTGGGTAATTGTAGAACGTCTTACTAAGATAGAGTTTGTCAAAGCTAAACATCAGAAACAATCAACTAGGAAAACTGTAAAACAGGTTGAGCAAGTTAGGCAG